>CACRSC010000022.1:0-25030 GCA_902651635.1 Mastigamoeba balamuthi
CCCACCGTCACCTTGTCGTCGACGCGGAAGTACTTCTTCGAGTAGATCGTCTTGAGCAGCAGCTCCGCCGTGATCTCCTTGGTCGTGTCGTCCTCGTCGATGGAGCTGAGCACCGCCGAGAGGAACTTGCCGATGAAGAAGCCGTCGAAGACCGCCTGCATCTGGTCGACCTGCGAGACCCAGCTGTCAAAGTCCTTGCGCAGAGGGTGGCTCGACGAGAAGGTCCACAGCGGCGGGGTCAGCGACGCGCGGTACACGTGCGACCACGTGGCGTCGCTCCAGAAGATGAGGGCCCAGAAGTCGTCCTCGCTTATGCTCGACTCAAGCATGACGGGGCACGATGTGCAGTGGTTGCCGACCGTCTGGACCAGCTCCCACGCGTCGAGCGGCGAGCCCACGACAATGAACGAGTGGCCCACCGTTGCCTTCTCTGTGAACTGGGCGACCTCCTCGTCCGACGTGTTGACAAACGGGACGCTGTGCAGTGTTATCCCGGACGCGTTCACTCCCAACAGCTGCGCGTTGGGGAATCGGTGAGTTGGGAGTCTGCTGTGCGGGGTGACAGTCTTGTTGGTGGCGTCTCACGTTGCGGTCTTTGCAGAGGGTCAGTCCTTTGAAGAGGTCGTTGCCGGCCTCGCTATGGGTCTCGCTGTTGAAGAGGACCGTGATCGTGTGGGCACCCTCCTTCTGGATGAGGAACATCGCCATGGTCCTGGCCTCCTGGTAGTACGACGCGAACAGGTTGACGATGCCGCTGTTATCCGTACGTGAGATCAAGTGGACAATAGGCGCAGGGAATGCACGCGGACCGTTGGAACGGTTTCCTTAGGCTTTGGAGCCCCGAGCGCGGCGACAGGAGTGGGAGAAACTCGCCGGCCTTGATCAGGTCGAGCGACTGGTCGACGCTGTCCTCCGACAGCCCCGCAATCGCCACTGCCTTTGTGCTGAATGTCAGGAGCGCTCCCCGCCGCCCCCCAGCGCCACGCGTACCTGCCGGGCCTCGAGCTTCGCAGCCGCCGTGCCGACGTCCGCGTTGATGGTGGTCAGCGTCATCATGCGGTCGTTCTCGCTGTTGGAGGAGCCGACGGCAGCTGCCAGCCCGAGCTTCACGAGGCTCGTGTCGGTCGTCGCCTCGTCAAAGGCGAAGCCCAGCACCGCCCTGTGCGACGTGTCGTTCCACCCGTAGACGCTGCAGCCCGAGAACTTGAACGTCGACGAGGCCACGTCCGAGAGCTCGCCGGTGGACATGTTCATGCTGGTCATGAACACCTGGTGCGAGCCCTGGTTGCACCAGTCGTCGCTGGTCTGCTCCGCGTCGCTGTTGCCGATGCCGTCGCCGTAGGGCCCCAGAGTGTAGCCGTAGAGGCTGAACGTGCGCACGTCGCGGAAGACGGCGTCGAGGAAGTTGGCGCGCGTCAGCGGCCACCCGTTGAGCTCCAGCGCCCTCTGAGCAGCCGCCGTGATCAGCGACCCCCCGACGAACCCCTCAAGCGACGCGTGGCTGAGGGGCATCTCGGGGCGGTACTTCTTCATCGCTGCCTGGTACTCCCTGCGCACGGGGGTGAGACCTCGGAGCTGCGGGGCGTGGCGTCGGCACCTGACGATGCGGTACGGCGACGACTGGGTGGTGGGCATGGGGACCAGCTGGCTGAAGTACACCGACGAGCCGAGCTCGCCAGAGAGCGTCGCCCACGCCGACGCGGGCGCCCCGGCGTAGAGCTCGTCGGCCGTGATCCACGCCATCGCGACGTACTGTATGCCGGACTTGCCCCTGCGCGCCAGCTCCTGCATCAGCGCCCCCGACATGGTCCCCAGGGCGATCAGCACGATGGCCCTGGGCTCGGCCCCGCCGGCCAGCAGCGCGTCGGCGCCGGCCACGGCCACGGAGCTGAGCTCGCTGGAGACGGTGACGGTCGCGTGCCCGTACGTCGAGAGCAGCGAGCCCCCCAGCGAGCCGATGGCCGCCCTGAGGTACGAGACGGCGTAGCGGGCGAACGACGTGTCCTGGTAGAAGACGCTCGTGTGGTTGAGCACGTCCCAGTCGTTGGACAGGAACGAGAGGATGGCGCTCAGCTCGGGCCCGCCGCCCGCGCGCACGAGCGCCACGCCCGTCCGAGGCGCCCCGTCGGAGGCGGAACTGGAGTTCTGCAGCACGTTGGCCTGCGTGCGGAGGACCTCGCTGCTCGTGAGGCCGCCGACGTAGGGCACGGGCACGCCGTCGGAGCCCTGGGACGCCAGCACGACGGCCAGGGCCGCCTCGCTGGCAGAGGACCCGACGTTGCCGGTGATGGCGAAGGCGGGGCCGAGGCCGTTGGCGCCCGTGCAGAGCAGCGCCTGCGTGTTCTGCCGCTGGCGCGTGTTGTCGTAGGCGTCGTCGAGCGACGACAGCACGAAGCGCAGCAGCGACGTCTCGTTGGCCGCTGCGAACGCCGCCTCGATGCCGGCGCGCACGTCGAGGCCGCTGTGGTTGTGGGGGCCCGTGAAGGGCGCCGACTGGCCCACCACGACCACTCCGTGGCCCGTCGCGTTGTCCCTGTGCACGTCGTACGAGTTGCTCGCGCACGCCGAGCCCCCGGCGGCCGCTGCGAGGGCCAGGACCAGGGCGCAGAGCACTGCCAGCGAGGTCGTGTGCTGCATGGGCGGTGATTAGCGTTGTGCGGGTTTCGCCTTCAGAAAATTCTGCTGTTTGCGCAAGCCAACAGCCGAAAATAGAAAAGGAAAATGATATGCTGATGTCAACGGACGATTCTCGGTCGAGCTCGCCAGCACTCGCCACGAGCCTGGCGTGCCTGCGTCGGGGAGTGCGGGAGTTGGCCCCGAGGGCTGAGTCCGAGTGGAGCGGGCGTATTATGCCCTTTTTCGGCGGGGTGGTTGTGCCTGTTGTTTCCCTTATGAGGACTGTCAATTGCGATGCCTTGGAAATAGCACCACCCGAGTGAGAAAAGGTACCAAATTTTCACCACTACCAATCAATGTGAGAAATCGGATCATGGGTAGTGGAAGAGAAAGGGCCATCACGCATGCTAAATAGAACTATGAAAACGGTCAAAAAGGAGGTTCGATTTGGTCGAAGGTGGTTAAGGACTGTCGGGACTTTACAGATGGGGCCAAGATGGCAGCCGCTTGAGAATCTTGGATTGGAGAATCTTGGATTGGTGCTGTCTCCATTTTTCCTTCCTGCTTTCTTGGGGGTTATTCTCCTTTTTCTCCCTAGAATAATCACCACTGTAAAACTGATGCTACTGCTTCTGCTGCCCAGTAGCGCCATTTGAATGTCTGAATTCTCTTGCTCTTAATCTGCGGGAATAAAGATCCTGTCAAAAGGGGGAAATTGGGCTTAAGTATAAGGAAATTGCCCTAATGCATGCTCGAACAATTGTAAAAAGGCAAAATATTGTTCAAATACCAGCAGTTAGCTATGCCCGATGAATCAGCATGGAATTAACCACAGAGCAGGCAGATATTTACTACAATTTGGCGTGGTGTTTTACTTTAGGACCTTTGACACTCACGACCTGGTGCGCTTCTAACAGGCTGCCCAGTCAGACTCAATTAGTGACACGGATGTAATTGTGGGAATGTTAAGGAAATTGAGGGTGAAAACGGGAAAGGAGACGAAGTCAGAAGGACTCCCTGGAACCAGTCTTTATTCCCTGGTCTGAAAAGGTATCTTCTTCACCAGTATAAGAAGGGCAAATCACTGTTCTGTTAAGTTCATACAAGCAGGAAGATTTTCTCTCAGACTTGATAGGCAACTCTGCACCCCCTCACACCACCGCACCAGTTATTTTTCAACACTCGGACAATGCGCAGTATATTCGTCCTCGGCTCAGCCGCGAGGTGCCAGTTGAGATCAACCCGTCTGCCCCCCTGGCCAGCGCGCGTGCGCAGCTGAGCAGCGCCCTGTCGCCCAACGAGCCAGGGCCTGCACAGTGTCTCGTCGGCGAGAATGCGGCAAGCAGACACACTGCACCGATTTCGGATAATGACGCCAGTAACGACTCGGCAATCACGGCCGTGCCCGTCGCCTCCTCAGTCAGCACGTATGCAGCGCTGCCGCAGTCAACCTACCAAGATCCGTTGCAGTACTATTGCGGTATTTTTCAACAAATACCACCTGATGTAGTTTCTTTCAAACAGGCAAGTCAACTGACCCACCCACACCTGGCAGTCGCACTGCCAACAGCACAGGCAGTGCCCCTGTTGCCAGTGTCACATCAGGCCACGTGGATGCAGAGGCAGGGGCAGGTTTTCGCAATTCCTCCGAGATAGGGTGAAGTCCCCTAAAGGCGGTAGGGCCTTATTCACGGTAAATATCTGCGGAGTTGATAATTATCTTCCGGGGCTGTACTTTAAGTTCAATTTTTCCGGAAACTTGGCCTTACTTTGCCAAATTTTGCAGTTTTGTGGGCATCATGAGCACTCCTTTCCAGCAAGCCCAGGGTAGAGCCCGTGTGAAGTGGACGCCATGTGCGAATGTTGTTGCCGCCACCAGGAAATTGAAGAATCTAGCACCTTCCGTACAGTTCAAAGATATTTACCGTGAATAAGGCCCTTACTGCCTTTAGGGGACTTCACCCTACGCCGTCGTGGGTGTGCCCCTGCTGGGCTCTCCTGCGGTCTATCCATTCGCTGTGCTCAGCTCGGAGGACTCGGACGCGGGCTCTGCTGGCAGGGGGAGCAGGCCGCTGAGTGGGTGCAAGCTCTTCTGCGCTGCCCTGCTGCTGGGGTGGGCCTCGCTGTGTGTACTGTCGCTGTCAGGGACGATCTTCGGTGTAATTGAGGAGCAAGAAGGAAAGCGTGTTGGGTATCTCATTCAGGTCATCTGCGGCATCGGCTACTTGCTTGCTTGCATCACCTGCTCCTGCGCTCTCAGCTGCTGCATGATCTGCAGCCGTGGGTGTGCTGACCTGTAACATACGACTTACCTTATCGTACTCTACTTGGTGTTCCCGAGTGACACAGACAGAGTGCCGGGCTACGTCTCAAAGCAGGCCGTTGACACCGTCAACCTCTTGGCCTGCTCGAGATATCGCTGCACAAGTTCCAGCTGCTGGCTCTCCTGCCCTTTCATCCCACCTGAGCCCCCACAGCTCGCACTCGATCTCGACGTGCGCCACGGCCAGCAGCTTGGCCATCGGGACATAGAGCAGAGGCCACCCTCCCGGGGGGCGCGGCGCTCGCCAGCGTGGGCCTGCGCGAGTCGTGCGCGCGGTGCAGCGACTCCACACAGGCTCCCTGTACTCGCGAGTACCGCAGCGCGGTCGACAGCAGCAGCAGACGCCGCCAGCACACGTCTTCGTCGAGCAGCAGGCAGTTGTATCCTGCTGGCCGAGGCAAAACGACGCGCTCAGTAGTGCCTTTGCCGGGAGCATGGGCTCAGGAGGATGTTATGTTGAATTCGAACTTCAAACGCGAAACCGTTGGACACCGGGCAAAGACGACTTGAGCCCGGTTCTCCGGGCGAAAGCAGAACCCCAGCTTCGCTTGATCGATCTTTCAGGAAGCAGGCGTGTGGGGCAAGAAGGGGGGGTGTCAGAGACGCCAAAAAGTGCAGAAGCAGTTGTGTTTTGCAAGTCGTGAAAGCCGCTGGTTTTATTGATGGTTGTGAGCCATCCCCCGAGGCTTGTTTTAAAAATGCCAGGCCACCCGGGAGGCGTGTGGCCGGCACCACGAAGAAGGGGGGGTGAGATAGCCTTCCTCATTAAAAGAAGCGTAAGGGAGCTGGTGCGCTAATAAAGAACACCCCCCTCCCCCTGGGGGAGGGCCACCGGATGAGTCTACACACGTATGGAGATAGTCTGAGATCAGTCTGTGCACAGACACACACGGGGCCCCGCCAGGGGTAGGGCACGCGCGTCGTCTAACCCCCCGGTACGTTTCGGAGTCAGACCGGGCGCGATTAGAAGGCCAGCTTCTTGGGCGTCTCCCAGAGGAAGTCGGGGTCGTTGCGGCCAAAGTGGCCGCCCGAGGCCGTCTTCCTGTAGATGGGCCTGCGCAGCTGCAGGTCCTTGATGATCATGCCCGGGCGCAGGTCGAAGTTCTTGGCGATGACGGCGGCGAGGTCGTCGTCGTTGGTCTTGGCCGTGCCGTAGCTGTTGACGTTGACCGAGATGGGGTGCGCGATGCCGATGCCGTAGCTCAGCTGGACGAGGCAGCGCCTGCACAGGCCCGCGGCCACCAGCGACTTGGCGATCCAGCGCGCGGCGTAGGCGGCGCTGCGGTCGACCTTGCTGGGGTCCTTGCCCGAGAACGCACCGCCGCCGTGGGCGCCCCAGCCGCCGTACGTGTCGACAATGATCTTGCGGCCAGTGACGCCGGCGTCGCCCTGGGGCCCGCCGATGACGAAGCGGCCAGAGGGGTTCAGGTGGAAGATCGTGTGCTCGTCGAGGTACTGCGCGGGCACGACCGGGCGGATGACCTGCTCCAGCAGGTCCTTGTGGATCTGCTCGTTGGTCACCTCGGGCGAGTGCTGCACCGAGATCACGATCGTGTGCACGCGCTTGGGGATGAGCAGCATCGGGTTGTTCACGTCCCTCGTGTACTCAACGGTCACCTGGGCCGCGGGAAGGGAGGACCCGAAGTGAGAAAAGTGTAGGAAAGTTTCACGGCGTCAGTGTGACGTCATTCTGGGGAAATTCTCTGGTTTCTTGCGCGGGCGGGGGGGAAGCGGGAGAGGAGAGCGCACCTGGGACTTGGCGTCGGGGCGGACCCAGCTGAGGATGTTCTCGCGGCGGACCTGGCTCAGGCGCTGCGTGAGCTGGAGCGCGAGCATGTGGGTCAGCGGCATGAGCTCGGGGGTCTCGTCGCTGGCGTAGCCGAACATGATGCCCTGGTCGCCGGCGCCGAGGTCCTCGTCCTTGCGGCCGACGTGGACGCCCTGCGCGATGTCGGGGCTCTGCTGCTCGATGGCCAGCAGCACCGAGCACGACTTGTAGTCGAAGCCCTTGTCGCCGTCGTCGTAGCCGATCTCCTTCACGGCCTTGCGGATGACCTGCGGGGTCCTTGAGCGTCAGTGGGAGGTCCCCGGAAGACCAGACAATCAAGTAAAACTATTAATACTAATAGGGGGTGGGGCCATTGTTGCGTGGCAGGGGGCGGGCTGGCGCACCGAGACGTAGTCGACCTTGGCGGTGGTGGTGATCTCGCCGAACGCGATGACCATGCCGGTCTGCACCGCAGCAGCAAACGTCCAGTGAGTACCAGAGCGGTGCACCAATTGGGATGCCCAAGCCATCAAGAGAAAAAGAGCCCACACAGAGCACGGGGCAGGCCACGGGGCCGCGACCGTGCTCGGGGGCTGGGGTGGCAGGGAGGGATCTGTGCTCACCTTGGCGCCAGTCTCGCAGGCGACCTTGGCGTAGGGGTCCTGCAGGGAGGGGAGAGCGGGGATCGCATTAGAGGAGTGTCCGCAGAGGAAAAACCATAGCAAAATTCAAAAGGTGCAGCGAAAGGGGCGCCGGGTGGGACGGCAGGCGCGGGGTGGGCACCTGCTCGAGGCACGCGTCGAGGATGGCGTCGGAGACCTGGTCGCAGAGCTTGTCGGGGTGGCCCTCCGACACGCTCTCGGACGTGAACAGGACAGAGCCCTTGGGCAGCACGGCAGCCATAGGAGTGATAGGGGGTGGGTAGACGGCTTGGGCGGTCGACTGAAAGAAAAAAAAGAAGGGGGGCGGCGCCGGAGCTGACGTCATTCGAGAAAAATATCTAGCACACGTGGGCAGATCGGTCAAACCGGGCCGCCTCATCGCTCAAAAACGCCAGGGGCTGCGGTCAGCCCCTCGGGGGCGAGATTTCCGGCGTCCACGGCGGCCGCCGGGGCCCCACGTGCGCTGGATCTCCCCGACCAACCGCAGAAAAATATCAGAAAACCACGTCAGCTCTGATCAAGCGGTCCCCCCTCTCGCGCTGCCGCTGCCGCTGCCCCTGCTGCCCACGCCCGGCGCCACGAACGCAGCCAGGGACCCGGAACGATGCCCACGTCGTCCAACGACTTTGTGAACAAGTACATCCTCTTCGAGCCCCCGCTGACGGGCTTCACGGAGATCTGGAAGGTGCAAACCCCCGAGCGCACAGCGCGCACACGCCGCCCGCGGGGTCCGCGCTCCCCCCACACCCACACTGCGGACCACATGCAGGTGGTGGTGACGTGGAACGTGGTGGCGTTTGGGTTCCTGTACCTCGTCTGCGGGCTCATCGCGGCCTGCGTGTTCCGGCGGCACCGCAGCGCGGCCGTCGCCATCCCCGTCGTCTCGACCCTCTTCGGCGCCCTCATCGGCTTCGCTGGCGGCGCCCTCCTCTGTGCGCGGCCACCCCCACCCTCGCCCGCTTGTGACCCGGCGTCCCTGACGTGCCCCCCACAGCGCTGATTGCGGCTGCGATATACAGCGCGGGGCCGTTTGCGATGCAGTGGTGGATGGGGCTCGCATGGGGGCTGGGCCTCTGCCTCATCTACACCATCCACTCGCTCACAAAGTTCGTCTTCTAGCCGCCCCGTGGCCCCGGGTCTAGGGGAGAGGGCTGCCAACACACGCACCCCCGTCGAGTGTGCAGCCCACCCCCCGAGCGAGCGCAGCCCTCCGGAGGGCGTGCGGCGACCGCGAGCGATGCGTCCGGGCTGCCCCTCAAAATTTTGTTCCTTCTTTTTGCTTCTTTTTCCTGCAACACAGAGTTTGTTTACCGCACTGGGCACTCGCTCTTGTCCTTGTTGTTGTACCTTTCTGTTCTCCTCTCCGATACGCCTGCGCTGGCTCCACTCCTGTCGCCCCCCGCGGTGCTGTCCGGGGGCCGGGTCTCTTGTGCCCTCTGGGCTCTCCGCCACCCCAGCGGAGCACGCTGGTGGCCCCGGTGGCGGTTGTGCTTGGGCCCAGTGTGCAGATTCCGCCACAGCAAGATGACGCAAACGGCGCTGTTCTGTGCTGCCGCTGCTGCGAGAGGGGGGTGAGTGGGACGGCGGCCCCGCCAACCGCCATGCTACCTACCGCCTCAGGACCGCAGGGCGCTTGTGGGGGTAGGCGTGTGGGGTGCTCGCATGGGCCCAGGATCGCGTGCGGGCGGCAACAGGCGCACCCCGCCTGCTTGTGTCCCCCCTCCCCAGCAGCGCAGGCCACGTGTCCCCCCACTCCTTGTAGCGCTGTTGCGGGACGTCCAGTCATGTGCACCGACACTTGTGCGGAGCATCAGAGGGGGACAACAGCACGCACACACAGCACCCCCCATAGCAGCACACCCGCCGTCACGTGCCCACAGTGCCACAGTGCCATCGGCGTATCAGACGCCAGCAACAAACACGCCTGACGCAGTCAACGGGCCAGCCTTTCTGTCTCTCCCCCCTCTTCTTACACTGCCCCCCCAGGTCCTCTGAGCCGGGACGACGCCGGCAGCCCCAGGGACCCAGGGGGGCCAGCGGGTCAGGCGGCAGGAAACGGAAGAGCTGGCTGGCGTTCCAAAAACAACGGAGACCACAGCAGCAGCAGCGAAATATCTACGACTCCCGCGTGGAACACACGGCCCTCCTGGATGAGGCTCCACGCTCAGAGCCCCCTCACCTGGCGTGCAATCTGCAGGGCAGACAACCCGGCGGCTGGGACGCGGTACCGCGTGCCGGGTGTGGGTGTGCTGGTGGCTGCTGAACGAGGGTCTTGGAAACACTGGGGGGAGGTTATACAGGGAATATCTCAGGAAGAAGCAACGGCACAGATGTTCAGAGATACTACGTCCCAGGCGTTGACACGTGGCTCAACGAAGCAGCAGCGATCAAAAGGGGAACGATCGTATCAACGCTCACTTTTCTCAACCCAGGCTTAGCGCTACAGCACAAGCACAGGAGCACACGGGCTTGCCCCCAATCCACCGCCTACCAACCCCGCCCCCACCTTCCCGACCCTCTCTGTCCGTTTGTTTATGGTCCGCGTCTACGAGTCCGGCATCCAAGACCACAACTTGTAGCTCCCCCCAACGCCAGCAGCAGCACAGCAAACAGTCAAAAGCAAGCAAACAGCAACAGCAGCAGCAGCAATGCCCATCGACAAGCAGACCGTCGCCAAGCTGACGCAGCAGGACGGCGCCGCCGGCGCCCGCGTGCTGGTGGCCTCGCCCAACGTCGAGTACACGGCCGCCGAGATCAACACGCGCTACACGTACCAGACGACCGTCGTCGAGCGCCAGGACGACGGCCGCGTCGTCGCCGCCCCCGTCACCGCCGACGTCGTCTTCAGGACCTCGCGCAAGCTCCCGCGCCTCGGGTACGCCTGCGCAGTCGCCGCCGCCACGTGTTTTGTTTCTTTTGTTTGCCGGGGGTTTTTGTCGGGTTTTTTCTTGCCTGTTGAACTTCCCTGACGATGACGCGCGGGCATCAGGCTGATGATGATCGGGCTGGGCGGCAACAACGGGACGACGCTGACGGCGGGGCTGCTGGCGAACAAGCTGGGGCTCGAGTGGAACGTGCGGACGGGCGTGCAGAAGGCCAACTTCTACGGGTCGATGACGCAGTGCTCGACGGTGCGCCTGGGCTCGACGGCCGAGGGCGAGGAGGTCTGGGTGCCCATCAAGGACCTCGTGCCCATGGTCGACCCCACGACCATCGTCGTCGGGGGCTGGGACATCAACGGCGCGGACCTCGCGACGGGGGCCAGGCGTGCCGGCGTGCTCGACTACGAGCTGCAGCGCCTGCTCGAGCCGCAGCTGAGCAAGATCCGCCCGCTGCCCTCTGTCTACTTCCCCGACTTCATCGCGGCCAACCAGAGCGAGCGCGCCGACAACGTGCTGACGGGCACCAAGCAGGAGCAGCTCGAGCGCCTGCGCGCGGACATCAGGGAGTTCAAGGAGAGCAACGTGCTCGACCAGGTCGTCGTGCTCTGGACGGCCACGACCGAGCGCTTCGCCGAGGTCCGCGAGGGCGTCAACGACACGGCCGACAACCTGCTGGCCTCGATCGCGCGCGGCGAGGCCGAGGTCTCGCAGAGCACGATGTTCGCCGTGGCCGCGGCGCTCGAGGGCTGCACGTTCATCAACGGGTCGCCGCAGAACGCGCTGGTGCCCGGCGCCATCGACCTGGCGGCGCGCCAGGGCACGTTCGTGGCCGGCGACGACTTCAAGACGGGCCAGACCAAGATCAAGTCGGTGCTGGCCGACTTCCTCATCGGCGCGGGCATCAAGATGAAGAGCATCGTCTCGTACAACCACCTGGGCAACAACGACGG
This sequence comes from Mastigamoeba balamuthi, assembly GCA_902651635.1. NCBI lineage: Eukaryota > Evosea > Mastigamoebida > Mastigamoebidae > Mastigamoeba > Mastigamoeba balamuthi. The sequence continues at coordinate 11,202 of CACRSC010000022.1, forward strand.
CCGCAACCTCAGCGCCCCGGCGCAGTTCCGCAGCAAGGAGGTCTCCAAGTCGGGCGTCGTCGAGGACATGGTTGAGAGCGCCAGGGGCGTGCTCTACGGCGCGGGCGAGCACCCCGACCACGTCATCGTGATCAAGTACGTGCCCGCCGTCGGCGACAGCAAGCGCGCGCTCGACGAGTACGAGAGCGAGATCTTCCTGGGCGGCCGCAACACCATCAGCCTGCACAACGTCTGCGAGGACTCGCTGCTGGCCGCGCCCATCATGCTCGACCTCGTCGTCATGGCCGAGCTCGCCTCGCGCGTGCAGTACCGCGCGCCGCAGGCGACCGAGTGGAACAGGATGGAGACGGTGCTCTCGCTGCTCTCGTACCTGCTCAAGGCCCCCATGGTCCCCAAGGACACGCCCGTCGTCAACGCCCTCTCGCGCCAGCGCGAGTGCATCGAGAACGTGCTGCGCGCGCTGGTGGGCCTGGCCCCCAACAACAACATGCTCCTCGAGTGCAAGACCAAGGGCCTCGTCCTCGCCTGAGCGGACCAACCGCATACCTGAGTCATGAGTGTGCGCCCTCGGTCACACCAAAGAAACCAACAAGACCAGGCATTTTACAAACACATGCCCTGCTTTCTTCTCCGCNGGCACGTTCGTGGCCGGCGACGACTTCAAGACGGGCCAGACCAAGATCAAGTCGGTGCTGGCCGACTTCCTCATCGGCGCGGGCATCAAGATGAAGAGCATCGTCTCGTACAACCACCTGGGCAACAACGACGGCCGCAACCTCAGCGCCCCGGCGCAGTTCCGCAGCAAGGAGGTCTCCAAGTCGGGCGTCGTCGAGGACATGGTTGAGAGCGCCAGGGGCGTGCTCTACGGCGCGGGCGAGCACCCCGACCACGTCATCGTGATCAAGTACGTGCCCGCCGTCGGCGACAGCAAGCGCGCGCTCGACGAGTACGAGAGCGAGATCTTCCTGGGCGGCCGCAACACCATCAGCCTGCACAACGTCTGCGAGGACTCGCTGCTGGCCGCGCCCATCATGCTCGACCTCGTCGTCATGGCCGAGCTCGCCTCGCGCGTGCAGTACCGCGCGCCGCAGGCGACCGAGTGGAACAGGATGGAGACGGTGCTCTCACTGCTCTCGTACCTGCTCAAGGCCCCCATGGTCCCCAAGGACACGCCCGTCGTCAACGCCCTCTCGCGCCAGCGCGAGTGCATCGAGAACGTGCTGCGCGCGCTGGTGGGCCTGGCCCCCAACAACAACATGCTCCTCGAGTGCAAGACCAGGGGCCTCGTCCTCGCCTGAGCGGACCAACCGCAGACCTGAGTCATGAGTGTGCGCCCTCGGTCACACCAAAGAAACCAACAAGACCAGGCATTTTACAAACACATGCCCTGCTTTCTTCTCCGCGTGCTCTGTGTGTCAGCAGCGCGTTCGCGAATCAAGTGCCGGGCAATCGTTATGGCTCACTGAACGCGGATTGAATTTCCAGCCAAACACAAACTGGGAACAACGGAGTGTCGATTGCGCACGCATGGCGTGGCTCGATACGTAGACTGGCCCTAGGCTCCAGCAGATTCAACTGGAATGTGTAGGGGTCGCGCTTCAAACACCCTACAGGCAACTGGTAGCTCGGGCTCTTCAGCTTTGACTTGATTCGTGCTGCAGGCGGTAGAACGCCTGCTCTAGGTCCGAGATGAGGTCCGTGAGGTCCTCGAGCCCCACGCTGACGCGCACCAGAGCGGGCGACACCTCGGGATCGAACCTGTGCCGCCAGTCGATCGTCGACTCGACGCCCCCCAGCGACGTGCAGGGCACCCACAGCCTCAGCAGCCCGGGCTTCGCGGCCAGCTTCTCCGCATGGGCCTCGACCCGCGTCTCGAACGAGAAGCACGCGGGCGCCATCTCCTCGCCCACTGTCCTCTTCCACAGCTCGTGGCTCGCGTGGCCCTCGACGCAGGGGCTGTGCACCACCGCGACGGCCGCGTGGCCCGCGAGCCAGAGGGCCAGCGCCCTGGCCGTGGTGCACTGCTGGCGCATGCGGACGCCCAGCGTGCGCAGGCTGCGCATCAGCAGCCACGACTCGAGGCTCCCCATGACGCCGCCCGTGTGCGTGCGCTGCCCCAGCACCTGCGACGCCCGCGCGGGGTCCCTGCAGGCCACGCAGCCGCCCAGCGTGTCGTGGTGGCCGCCCAGGAACTTGGTGCACGAGTGCAGCTCGTAGTCGGCCCCGAGCGCCAGCGCGCGCTGCAGCAGCGGCGAGGCCAGCGTGCTGTCCACCGCCAGCACCGCCCCGGCCTCGTGCGCGCGCCCCGCCAGCTCCGCGACGTCTACGAGCTCGCAGGTGGGGTTCCGCGGCGACTCGGCGAGGACCAGGTCGCCTTTGCGCAGGGGCTCCGAGCGCGCGGCGGCCTCCCAGAGGACCTCGCAGGCGGTCAGGCGCTGCAGCGCTGCCACGGCGTCGCGGGTGGCGCGGTAGCCCACGCCGGCGACGACCACCCGCGGCGGCCGCAGCGTCTGCAGAAGGCACGTCACGGCCGCCAGCCCGCTCGCGAACGCCACCGCGCGGCCCCCCAGTATCGACCCCAACAGCTTCTCCAGGCGGTGCCCTTCGCGTGCGCGCCGTTACGATTAAAGTTGAAATTCGCGAATATATCAATTCAATTGAAATTATCGAATCAATTGAAGGTTCGTCTCAACGTGGAAAAAGTGACACTGGGATGAGGATGGGGGCGCACGGGTGGGCTGGTCGGAGCGCGCGTAGACCATCGGGGAGCCCGAGACGAACGTGGAGGAGACGTGCAGGGGCGGCGCCAGGTCGGGCTCGTCTGCAAGCTCCGCGTAGAGCTCGTCCGGGACCCTGTCTCCGGCGACGCAGACGGTGCCGAGCGCTGTCCACTGCGGGTTGCCCTCGGCCATGCCGTCGGCGTGTGCGGATTCCCTGGTCGGTTTTTGATCGAATATTCGCTGCTTGTATTGATTTATCCTGGTATCTTGTCTTGAACCCTCGAGAACATTGCACCGTGCCACTTTCTCACTGCTCCTCATGAACACCTGAATGACGTGAATGGCAGAAGCACTCCAACAACCTGCATTTTACCAGTTCAATTATGCTTCGGAGTGACTTCTCATCCGAGCAAGACCGGTGATTTTCCTTTTTTTGGAAACAAGAGTTTGGAGTCGACCACTCTCGTCAGTGCCGTAGCTCCATTCGTGGTTCCCTGACACAGGGCCTTGGCTTCTGCAGTTGCACGAGTCAGTGGCACCCCACCCCGCTGTGTGCCCCCTGCCATGAACACCAGCCACCCCGTCCTGACTCGACAGGCGCAAGGCACCCAGGGGCAGCTGCTGCCGGTCACATCGCGTATCCCAGCAAACGAGCACGTCCCATCCCCCAAGCTGCCTGAACCTCTGTGAGGAGGGGGCACTGCCTGGCTTAAATTCAACCTTTGCTGTGTTGCTTTATTCTCGGGGGGAGGAGGGCGAGCGGGCGAGACGAGACCACAGAGTGCTTTGTAGGTACGCGCCCACCCGGCGCCTCGCGAGGGTGCCGCCCCCCGTGGCCACCCGCCGGGGGCGGGCACAACCTCCCCAGCGCAGGGCGGGCCAGGGCGGGACCGGTGGCGCCCTCTCGTCGCCCCCGCGTCGCCCCCGCGGTGGGCAGCGGCGACTGGGGGGCTCAGCGGCGGCGGGCGTACCAGCCGAGGAGGGCCAGGATCGCGATGATCGCGACGAAGACGATGAGGAGGATGAGGATCACGCCGCCAGCGTCCATCTTTGGCGAGGTTTGCGGGGGTTGGGGTTGCGTGTGTGGCGCCCGACGGGGGGAGTTAGCAGAAGCCGTGTGCGGTGTGGGCAGACGTCACACCATAATATCCTGAATATCCCCCCCGGAATCCGCCGATACCGAGAATCAGGAATTGCCCTGCCTCCTCTCCCCCGTCTGCTCGTCGTCAGCGAACTGCCAGCAGCTGACGGTGAGCGCCACACGCAGACACACAGAAACTCTTCGAAATCCGCAATTCTCCCCGAGGCGCGGGAAAAACCGCGCGCACCACCACCAAAAATCAACGCGCGTGTTTTCAACGCGTCGCAATGGACGGCCGCCGCAAGCGCCGCAGCCCCTCGTCCACGGGCGCCCCGCGCAAGCGCCGCCGGGGCCCCGCCCCCCCTGGCACTCCCCCCTCGCCCCCGGCCCCCACCGACGCCACCGACGCCTCCGCTGCCCCCGCCGTCGCTGTGGACACGGAGGCGGTGCTGCCCGACGCCTCGCTGCTGCTGGTGCTGGCGCTGCTGGGCCCGCGCGACCTCTGCCGGGCGGCGCTCGTCAACCGGCGCTGGCACTCCGCCGCGCGCTCGCCGGCGCTGTGGTCCCGCGTCCGCGCGCACTTTGCCACGTCATCCGCCGTCTACAGCGCGGCGGCCCACGCGCCGTACCTGCGCGCGCTGACCGACGTCGACGTGGCGCGCCCCGTGGGCTCGGCTGCGCTGGGCGTGCTGTGCGCGCACTGCCGCGGGGTGCGGCGGGCGGCGCTGGCGTGCGGCGTGGGCGAGGCCGGGGTGGCCGGGGCGCTGTGGCCCGAGCTGCGCTCGCTCGTCTCGCCCGCCGTCGCCCCGGGGCCCGAGCTCGCGCGCGTGCTGCGCGGGTGCGCGGAGCTCCGCACGCTCGACGTGCCGTTCAGCGACGTGGGGGCCGTGGCCGCGGCGCTGGCCGAGCGGCGCGGGTGCTGCCTCGAGCGCCTGTCGCTCGTGCAGTGCGGGGCCGCGGGCGCGCGGGCCACGCGCGACTTGGCCGCGGCGGTCGAGCGCAACAGCGCGACGCTGCGGGCGCTGGCGCTGGCCGACGACGACGCGGGGCTCGACGCGCCGCCGTGGGGCGACGCGGGGGCCGCAGGGGACGAGGGCGCGCGGTACGCGGTGGTGGACGCGGTCGCGCGGACGTGCGCGCGGCTGACGGAGCTGTCGGTCGTCGACGTGCCGCGCGCGAGGCTCGAGGCCATCGCGGAGCGCTGCACGGAGCTCAGGAAGCTGCTGGTGCCCGGGCTGCGCCTGACCTCGCCCGACGCCATGGCCCTCGCGCCGCTGGGCAGGTCGCTCACCAGCATCGACCTCAGCTACGCGCGCTACCTCGACGACCAGGGCCTCGCGGACCTCCTCAAGCGGCTCCCCCTCCTCCGCGAGCTCAGGTCTTGTCCACTCCCCTCCCACTCGCTCCCTCGCACTCTCTCACGAGCGGGACTGCCCTTCCTCGCGGGGGCGGCAGGCTGTCGAGGGTGCCGTGCGTGGCGGAGAAGACCCTGGAGGCGATCGCGGGGCTGGCGATGCTCGAGGACCTCGACGTCGCGCAGTGCAGGCACACGGCGCAGAAGGACCTCGCGCGCGTGGTGCGCTCGTGCCCGCTGCGCAGCGTCAACATGTCGCGGTGCCTGGCGGCGGGCAACGAGGTGCTCGCGGCCATGGGCAAGGAGCGCAGGGCCGAGCTGCGCAGGGTCTCGTTCGCGGGCACCGCCGTCAGCGTCCGCGGCATCCGCTCGCTGCTGCCCGCGCTGCTGCGTGTCACGGAGCTGCGCATGACGGGCTGCAAGATGAACGACCGCGTGCTCCCCAAGCTCGTCGAGTGCGCCCCGCAGCTGCGCGTGCTGCACCTCGGGGTGGGCGTCACGCGCGACGCGGTCATCTCGGCGCTCGGCGACCCCGCGGCGCTGCCGGGGCTCGTGGACCTGCGGACGACGTACGGGCTTGGCGTCGCCGAGAGCCTCGCGAGGTCGCGCGGGATGCCGAGGTCGCAGATCACCGAGGAGGAGGACACGCTGTTCGGCACGGACAACCTCGCGTACGACAGCGGCTGGGTCGCGGGCTCGTTCGCCAACGACTACGACGACGCCGAGGACTCGCTCTCCGAGTGGTCGTCGGACGAGGACGACGACGGCGGCGACATCGACTACGGCGAGGAGGAGGACGACGGCGACGACGGCGACTACGCAGACGACGACTACCTCGACCAGCTTGACCCCGACTGGGACCAGCATCCGGGCTGCTCTGTCCAGTAGGAACAGAGGCCATGTCAGGTGCCCTCGCGAGCCCGCCAACAGGGCAATGTACCACCGTCTGTTCCCTAAAAACTCCGGTCCACAAACACTCGCACAGACTGCTGCATCGTTGGCAATGGGGCCCAGAAGTTGGACATGTTAATTGGATTTTACAGACCGGCTTCTGGTTGTACTTCTGGGTTACTACGCCGAGTCCAACTAGCACATCACGCCCGGACAACGGCCGTGATGATGCGCACGCAGAAAAAGGCACGCTGGAAGCTGGCAGAGATCCAGAGAGCTCTCAATTACTTAGTGGGTGGGGGGCTTGGGACAGAGGATGCGCCGGCTCTTTATAACTCTCAACTCAGTAGTTCTCGGGCGAGCTGATCTTCTCGAAGTGAGCTCGGGCAGCCTCGATGTTGGCCAGGGTGGCCGCGGGCTCTGCACAGAGGACGGGTCAGCCGCGGCCACGGGAGAGGGGCAAGGCGCGCACGGATGAGAGGGTCCGAGACGATGACCATGATGTAGGTCGTCGCCGTGAACGACTGCACAAAGGCAGCGAAGTTGGGCGTCTGCACCTGCATGCTGTTGAACTGCATCGTCGCCTTGCTGCAGGGTGGCCACCACACGACGCCGAACAGAGAGCAGCTCAGCCAAAAGCAGCCCAGCAGCGAGGGCAAAGGGTGTCTAAAGGGAGTTGAGGAGGGGGTGGCACCTGCAGCTGAGCTTGAACTGCTTGATGAGGCTCGAGACCTTCTCGAAGCGGTGCACGTCAGGGTGCTCCTTGCGCGTCGCGTGGCTGATCTCGAGGAACGTCGCGCACTCGAACACGACGACCTCGTCGGCGTCGCAGCCCGCGCAGAACTTGTCCAGCTGGCGCTCGAGCGTCTTGATGTTGGGCACCAGCGAGTACACGATATTCGACCACGCCTGTTGCAAGCTGGCGGCTCAGCAGGCGCACAGGCGGCTGCAGGAGGGGGCCGTACGCGGTAGAGCGTCTCGTCCCAGATGGACGTGCCGAAGCAGGTGATCTTGAGCGGCTGCGAGACGAGCTTGAGCTCGCTCTCCTTCTGGCGGAACACGACCTCCCTCTGGTCCTCGGGCACGACATCCTGCACGCGTGCAGCAACAGCAACAGGAGGCATGAGGCAAGCGGCAGAGAGGCAGAGAGGCAGCGCACCATCTTGTGGATGAGGCAGAAGACCTTGGCGTCCTTGGAGTTCTGGTAGAGCGCCTCGAGGCAGAACCTGTAGTACCGGATGTCCTTCTGCTCGCATGCCGCAGGCGTGAGCAGAGAGGAGGCAGAGGAGACGGAGCAGACAGAGGAGGCAGGGGTGACAGAGGAGACAGAGGGGGCAGACCGAGTGCTCGTGGCTCTCGATGTCGAAGAGGTAGATGAGCAGCTCGACGTTGCGGAAGATCTGGTCCTTCTGGCTGTTGAAGTACGTGTCCATGTACTGGTCCTGGCCGCCGCAGTCCCACAGGTTGAGCGTCAGGTTGCCCAGGAACCTCACGTGCGAGTGCTCCACGTTGACTGCATGGCACAGCACACAGCACAACACACAGCACACACAGCACAGTACAACACACAGTTGACCACGTGCCCACACCCCCACCCCGTTCAGCGCGTCTCCCGCCGCTAACACGGGGGCGGCGCACTCGTGTAGGCCAGGCGCGTGGTGTCGCGGGCTGCGGGTGGGTTTCGCGGGGTCAGAAGGGGTGCGGGGCGGGTGGGGGCTGCGGTGGGGTGGTCAGCACCGAGGTAGTTGGCGAAGATGATCGACCGCATGCTCGTCTTCCCCGACCCCCCGCGCCCCATCAGCAGAACCTGCGCCGCCGGGGATGCGCCTGCGCGTGAGACACAGGGCGGGGGTGGGCGGCGATGGCGGGCAAGGGCCGCGGACCTTCTTCTCCTTCATCGTGCTGTCGCCCCTTGCCTTTCAGAAAATATCTGAAAAATCAAAACGAAAATCTGGAGATTTTAGTGCTTTTTTCCGATCAAAACCTTGTGGTGACCAACCGGCACGCACATTTTTGATATTTGAAACTGGATATAACCCAATACCGTTCTGAAATTATAACAGTGAAATCTGGACAGTGGGTTTTGTGAACTAATTTTGAACAGTAAAACATCCTTTGTGACTTTAGTTTACCTTATCTTTAAAAAAGCAAGATGACTTCAATTAAAGTCTTTTTCTAGAAGTTATTATTTACTCTTCTGAATTTCATAATAAATTATTACTCCAAATAGAATAATAATATAAGTATTAATTACTTATTCAGATCAGAATTCTAAATAGAGTTAATATCTTTCTGCCAAGCTATAACAGAGATGATATATCTCGCTGAAATAAGAATCAATCTAAATAGAGAAAATCATAAAATATCAGAATACTGTAAAATTAGATAAGAATAGTACTACATTAATATGAACAAAGTACATTTCATAAAGAAATGGTTAAAGACATTATAATGAAATAATATTCATCTTTGTAGAACTCAGGGCCGCAAAATATATCAGTGCATTTGGTTTATGTAGAAAGTGATTTCCTATTAAGAAACCAGAAATAGATGTAAATTTCGTGAAATCTACCTGAGTTTGATTGACATTTTATCAGTAGTTCTTGTTGTTGTACATGAATTCTATGATTGTGTCTCTTTTAATAATTAAGAAACCTTAGTTCAAAAGCAGTACCTCAAATCAAAAGCCTGGATTTATGACATGTAACGAGTTGGGAAACTTGGATAACTTTAAACAGCTTTTATGACGTGCTTTCTGTTTTGTTTTATTCACACTCTAAGGCATTACTCGTTTCAATATTCTGTTTATTTAGTGCCAATATAGATGAATGCTGCCCACTGCTTCGGATCATCTGACTCTGATCGTTTTCTCAGTGATGCCTTGCGTAGGGCTGTGGACACATCCCACAATTGCATTGACAGAAGCTCCTGGTAGAACAATTCCATCAAGTGTGAGTGCCCTTCATCAAGAGTCCACAATGATGCAACAACGCCACGGGCCCCAGCAGAGATAAATGCTCCAGCCAGGGACATGACACCATCACCTCTCAATCCTGAAAGCGATTACTGAGTTGAGACCATTAGCAATTTTGTACCTGCAAGAGAGTTGGGAGCTGTATTTGTACACGAGCTAAGAACAATAAGCGGAGCTGTGCCTAGTGCCAGTCCCTCGATGTCTGTTGCTCGCAGCCATCCATCACTCTCTTCCTTGGAGAGGGCAATGGCCCCAGATGGTTTGGTGCCATTACAGTAGAACAGCTGTGCATTTGAAAAAGTCGCGAAGTGCGCCAGATGAGTTCCCTGCAATTCCTGCAAGACGGAGTCCTTTGAGGCAGACGTGCCAGCCAGAACGCAGAGATCTTTGAAAGCGTGACTTCGGAGAAGCTCGGCTATCCTGTTGGCCTCCTTGTCCGAGCCTGAGCCAGTAGGATCTGACACGGACTGGCCGGGGTACGACGGCATAGGCGACGGGTTGCCAACCACCAAGGCCCTCGATATTGACAGTGGATCCTGGGGTGTTCTGTGTACTCGGGAAAACAGGCTCAAAGAGGAGCACGTTGACATGGCGAATGCGTCCGAAAGTGGTACCGTATCTCCAGGTAGATGCAGCGCTGAAAACGGGACAGAGCACAGCATTCCGTGGGGAATGACAACGAGTCGTCGGTCTATCGTCTCAGCCTTGGACAGGGCTCTTAGTCTCGCAGCGAACGTATCATTTTGGAACATAATCGACGAGAGTTCCTCCAGAGACTCGGCGGAGACGAGGCCTCTGCGGATCCCGGCCACAATCTCGGAGAGCTTCCACTGTAGGACGTCGTCTCTGTTAAACGATACCAGCAGGTCGTGTGAGATGTCGTTTGTGCTGCTGCTGCCCTGCGGGATGAGCCACGCGCTGATGCTGTCCCCTGGCACCTCCTTGATAACCAGGAACGACACCGATGCACTGCGTGCCAGTTGGCACATGTCCTCTGGGCTCAGAGCTTTGCGCGACACTGAAACAGCTCCCTGGCGTCGCTCAGCGCCGATTTCGGCTGTTGTCTGGCTCCTGGCGTTGTCTTCTACTGCCAGAGCCTCGCACTGGTGGCCTTGGCGCAGCAGAAGAGCGACCAGCGCATCGACCATCTCCTTGAACTGCACCGTTAGCAGCATCTCCTCATCACCCAGATCGTTGGCAAGGAGCTCGTGAGCCTGGATAAGGTTCCGCATGGCAGCGATCGCGCACCGGCCCAGTGGTACAGATGTCATTATTTCCTCTCGCCTGGTGTCGTCCTCGAGCTCGGCGGTCAGCGCGAAAAGTGAACTCTTGAAGTGCTCTGTCGCTTGCTTCTTGCTTCCCAGGCGGACGCAGCACACGCAGCGCCGGCAGCACTCGGCAGCCTCGCATAGTTTATCGCCCAGCACACGCGAGATGTCCGTTGCCTTGGCGTGTAGCTCCAGCGCCATCTTGTTGTCTCCCATGTTGCTGTAGGCGATGCCCAGCCCGCTGTAGGCCTTGGCAGCGACGTCGGGCTTGTCCACCTCCTTAGCTAGGGTCAAACTTCTCTGCAGATACTGCACCGCCTGCCTGTATACTCCAAGGCTGATGTAGCAGTTCCCCAGCGAGTAGCACGCCTCACTCTCGCCGCCCTTGTCGTCCTCCTCCTGGCAGAGAGCAGACTGCCTGTAAGGTGTTAGCATGTGACAAGGGCCGCAGCATGGCGTGGTATCTCCAGCTTACTTGTCAAAGTACTCGATGGCGCGGCGATGGTCGCCCGACAGAGTGTGGTCTTTGCCCAGCGACTCGAGGGCAGTGGCCTCAGACTCCTTGTCCTCGAGCATCTTTGCCAATCCGAGGAACTTGGTGTGCAGCTCCACAGCCTGCTTCCAGTCGCCGAGGTCCGAGTACGCGTCGCCCAGGTGCGAGTAAGCCCTGCACTCGTCCTCCTTGCAGGCCGCGTCCCGGGCGTTGTCCAGGCAGACCTCCCAGTACCCGATCGCCTTCTGCACCTGTCCCAGCTTCCAGAGCGACATGCCCAGGGCGAAGCTGGCCTCGGTCTCGCCGGGCCTGTCTCGCATCTCGCGAGAGAGCTCGAGGTGGCGCTCGATGTACGGTATAGAGTCCTGGAACGCGCCCTGCGCGCTCAGGGCCCTGCCGAGGTTTGCCGCCGCGATGTCCTCAGCGATCCTATCCTCCGTCTCCCTGGAGATCTCGAAGTCCTTGATGTAGCAGTCCAGCGCCCGCGCGTGGTCGCCCAGCTGGTCCAGGGCCCCCGCGAGGTTGCGGTACGCTCTGCCCTGCTCGGCCATGTCGTTGGTCTCCTTGGCCAGCGCCAAGCTCTTCTCGTGGCACTCGGCGGAGCTCTTGGTGTCCCCGAGGCCCTCGTAGGCGACGCCGAGGTTGCCGTAGGCAGCGCCCATGTTGTGCTTGTCGCCGAGCTTCATGGCGACCTCGAGGTCCTGCAGGTGGAACTCCACGGCCAGCTGGTGCTCGCCGAGCCTGTCGTACGCGTTGCCCATGTTGCAGTAGGCCCTGCCCTGCCCCTGCACGTCGTTGAGCTCCCTGGCGATCTCCAGCGCCCTGCTGTGCAGCTCGACGGCCGCCTGGAACTCCTCGATGCACTCGTGCGCGTTTCCGAGGTCGCTGAGAGCTGCCGCCTCCCCAGCCCGGTCCCCGAGCTCCTGGCAGATCTCCAGGTAGCACTGGTAGTAGTCGATGGCCCGCTTGCGCTCGCCCAGCCTGTCGTAGGCCCACCCGAGGTGCCGGATGGCCCTGCCCTGCGCCCACTTGTCCTTGCAGCGCTTGGCCACGGCCAGCTGCTTCTCCGCGTTGGCGGCCGCTGCCCGCAGCTCCCCGGGCCTCAGGGCCCGCTGCCTTGTCGACGCCGAGGGGCGCCGTGCGAGGGATGCCGTGGAGCGTGGCAGGGACTGGCTGGTGGCCGGGCCTGGGGCGGCAGGTCCGGGGCCTGTCCTGAGCGAGTAGCAGACGACAGAGGGCGCCTCGGGCGAGGGCGGGGGCTGCTCTCCTAGGTCTTCGGGTAGGGTCGACTTGGCCTCGAGGCCCTCGGGGGGCAGGAAGCTGGACGCACCGCAGCCCATTGCCGGGAGCCTGCAGTGGCTCACGGGGTCGGGGAAGTGGATGTGTCCCTGTAGGGAAATGCCCCTATCCTCCTATTTTTGGGGACAGGTTCGAATCTCTCCGATACCGCGCATCCTCTCTGGCAGATACGAGAGTCGGATGGTGCACACGGACACGTGAAACGTGGCACAACCGAGGAGGCCAAGGCCCGCGACGGGCCCCTCTAACAACTAGTTCCTCTCCAAAGGACGACGGCAATCACGGGAATATGTAACACGTCAAACGCTGCAGGGACCATTGGAAACTCGCCCGTGATGCAACCGAGACCAAAGCATACGGATCCTGACAGGCCTCTCAGAGGTCATGGGTCATCATATCCCAGAGCATGATACGAGTATCACCCGGTACATCTCTGATGGAGTTCCGAATTCGGTTTGGGTCACCTCGACCTCGATGAAGCCCATCTGGAATCCCAGAGGGATTCCCCGCATGTGCTGAACCTCATGCGTGAACCTCTGTGCATTACTCTCAGTGTGATGTGACAGAAATCCGGCTCAATGCCAACCTCTATCTGGGCTGTCGAGACGGACGGGAAAGACCAGCCCCGCAGGTGGAAGTGACGGAACATTATTTCAGGTACAGCATCATGGATACGCCGTCCTACAGCTGCAGTCAGGAAACCTGGATTTAATCTTAGGTACCGATTTCTTCTGCCTCAGTATAATCTGGATTGAGCTGGGCAATGGTGACTGGGGCAACAAATACTCCCAGGCGAGGGTCTGCCCCTGGGGGTATGATTGAAAGGAGGTGGTCGAGAGACACCACCTCCATTCAACGAGCCCCGAGGAAATGACAGAAGTGAATCAGATTTGGATTTCATCCCGTGGAAACCATATCTTGAGGGCACTGCAAAAGTTCTGTATAGACTGCTCTTATTTTTCTATGCATGGAGCACAGAGGGGATCACAAACACCTGTGATGGCATCACAGTCAGGGGGTGCTTTGCAATCTCAACCTCAATGGAGCACATCCAGAATCCACTTGGAAAGACAACACCAGGATGCTCTACTGTCTCAGTCATGTGCACAAAATTCTGTGAGAAGGCAGAGTTAACCAGCTTGTCTGATGAGGCAATGACTAACCTCGATCTGCCTGATGGCTGCGTGGGGAATGATGGGGTGAACATATTCGAAGCAGTCCCATATCAGGCCCATTGAAAGAGTCCCGTCATCTAGCCTGATGCCATCGAACACAGGGATGGTCGCCCGAGCTGTAACATGTCAGAATGCTATCACCATGTCACCGTAGCCAGATTCAGACCGCACCCAAGTCATGTGCAGAGGGCACACCCTGGTTCATCTCCTCGATGTACGGCCACGTGTTCATCACAACTACACGCAGGTCGTCACACGAGCACGTGCTTGAGGTGGCGACAATGGCACTCAGCTCTGCGAGTGAGCCCTCTGTCCTCTGGGCCTCGCCCATGTAGGTCGACCACATCATCGACTCGAGCCTTATGCCCTGGCCCCCCTTGATGAGCTCCCCGTTGGGAAGAACGCGGAGGTGCCAGTCCCACATTATTATCCGGAAGAATGTATATGGTGAAAAATCTGAGCGATTCAATTGACGCTACAAGCTTGCAATCTTGACGAATCTCCATTATTCCGCATACGATGGATGTAGGGTGGAAGGGATGGCATGACCACTGGAACGAAAGCAACTGACTCC
>CACRSC010000022.1:25275-39540 GCA_902651635.1 Mastigamoeba balamuthi
GGGCGTTGTCCAGGCAGACCTCCCAGTACCCGATCGCCTTCTGCACCTGTCCCAGCTTCCAGAGCGACATGCCCAGGGCGAAGCTGGCCTCGGTCTCGCCGGGCCTGTCTCGCATCTCGCGTGAGAGCTCGAGGTGGCGCTCGATGTACGGTATAGAGTCCTGGAACGCGCCCTGAGCGCTCAGGGCCCTGCCAAGGTTTGCCGCCGCGATGTCCTCAGCGATCCTGTCCTCCGTCTCCCTGGAGATCTCGAAGTCCTTGATGTAGCAGTCCAGCGCCCGCGCGTGGTCGCCCAGCTGGTCCAGGGCCCCCGCGAGGTTGCGGTACGCTCTGCCCTGCTCGGCCATGTCGTTGGTTGCCATAGTCGTGCTTCAAGGAGCCCGTGCAGCTGGGGGATTTGTCCACGTCCTCTAGCACTGTCCCACGTGCACGTCTGTCCACGTCTGGTCCGCCTGACCCCGACTCTCGTCCCCTCATTGACCGCACGCTGGGTCCCCGGGCCACGGGGCCTTGATGGCGCTGGTCCACGGGCCGCCTCGGGGTTGCGGTTGGGCCACTACAAAAACTGGTGGTTGAAAGAAGAATCATGCAGCACTCAGCCTTGCCCACGCCATCCATGGAGCCCGCCCCCGCTGTGCCGCGCTGGGCACAGGTAGAGCTCAAAGACAAAGAGCTTAGGCGCGATATCCCGACGAGCGATGGCCGACAAATCTGCGGATACCTGCGGAGGCAGTCGGCCTTGAGCGCGCTGAGGGACCCTGAACAAGTGCACGCTGGCCAGTGCGCCCACCATCACTCAGAGACCTCCTGCGAGCAGCCCGAGGCTGTCCCAAGTCACTGCCAAGCACTCCGGAACACTGCGACATGATGGCCAGTGAAATATGGAATCCAGGTAACCGCCTCTGCAAGGGGAGGAGCGCAGCTGTACAGGGCTGGGCTGAGGGGTACACTGGGGCTCTGGTCCATGAAGCCCCTGTGCTGTCATCGTGTAGAAGAGTCAGAATAAGAAGCTATATTCCATCTGCTACCAGGAAGGGATCCTGAAGAATCTCTGAACAATCACAAAAATCTATGATGACTTTTAGGTATGGAACAATTACTGCTCATTCCAAGACGACCACAATCATGTGAATCTGATGATATATAACTTGCAGCACATGGGACTGCAGGTAGTCTTGAGAGCTAGCCCTTTGAAAAGTACTATCGGCAAGATCAATGCCCATACGTACTGGACTTGTTGACAAATAAAGCAGATTGAGAATTTTTTAGCCAGTGAGCATTGAACTGTTGCCCTGCCCCCAATGAACAAAGCGAACACTTCCCGCTTTCACTACTTAACATTTCGATCAAATCAAGCTCTGAGTTAAACTGCAACACACGCCCACAGCCCACAGAGGCCATTCCTCCAACAGACAGACTAATGAAACAGACATTTAGCTTGAAGAACCTCACCATATTAGACGTGCAATGTAAAACTGATTTAAAAACTCCCAATTTTTCAAATACTTGTTCCATGCCAAAACAGGATTCGCAAGCCAACTGGTGGTATAGCCATATTATGCACTTTTTCAATGCACATGATCAAGACCATTATTTTACCTCTTAACAGCGCTTAAGGAACTGAAATATGCCTAAGAATATTGTTCAACTACATAGAATACTGGCCTTCAGAAATTGAATCACTCCAATGATGAGTTCATATGATCATTAAATTGTGAGCAAATTTTAAAGGGAAACAGGGGTTTTTCAGGGTTGATGAAATTAAATCAAACCCTTGTAAATTCTGTTTCATTTATTTCAAGCTCTCTTTTCTTTCATACATATTTTGAAAAAAAGCAATTGGAGCTGAACGAGTTGGCAATAAGTGTTTCTTCATCCTGCACGTGGTCCTAAGAACAGAATATTCAGCAGACACAATTGATTCAATCAATCAATTATGTCTTACAAAGTTGTATAAGACTGATTGAGACATGCAACTATGCGAATTGGACTGTGAAATTGTATTGTTGGCCGTTTTCAACAGTGAAAGAAGTAGACCGAGCCATTTCTTCTGGTTTTAAGGAAACCACTCAGTACGGGATCCATGAGAGGAAAAATGTGGAAGCGACAAGTGGTTGGTTATTCTTGTTGACATGACTTGCCCGTGAACTCAGGAAGGACAATCACGTGCCTGCAGACGTTCCTGAGAGGCAGCGACTTGCTATGCCTTGACACATGTGTCCTCTGCACTAATTCTGGGCTCGTCTAAGCACATGAAGGTGGATGCCTCCATCCGGCTGAATTTGGCCATCATCTGGGATCTTGCAGCCCTCTGGATCGGGCTGGAGGCGGCTGTACCACGGCTGAAAAAGTAGAATCGTGCAGCGTGTGTCAGTTGAGCAGGCACAGGGACGCGAGAGGGTTGGCTGGTGTTATCATCAAGGAGCTGAGAGGCGTGTGCGACGAGCAGCACTTCAATATGCTCTATGCACTTACGCTCATTTGGCTTGAGCAGGTGCAACGTTGCTCCCAATGTTCTCTATTTTTCACCTGGAGCTACTGGTAATGTTCACAGTTCGTCGCAGGGCACATTGAAATTGGAGGAAAACGGAAACACCAACCAACTATTGCAGAAATATTCGTTGAGTTCTGCGCTCGTCAGGGAATTTTCCCTTCAGGGCGAACACTCAGCTCAGAGGAGCCTTGGATAATTGAGAAGGCACTCACAGAGCCCGTGGCGCCAAGGCCCAGGCCGGCGTTGACCAGGTCCTGCGGCAGGACAGAGGCCATCATCTCGTCGTCGGACACGTCCCTCCCATCCACAGACACCGACATCTCCGACAGAATGTTGCGGGGCGTCTGCGGTGAGCTCATGCTCAGGTCCGCCGGCATCTCGAACGCCCCGGCAGCCTTGGTCGAGAATAGTGAGTCACCGAGTCAACTGCGATGAATGCAGGCGGAGAAGAGTCGCACAGCGAATGTCTGAGGCCAGCTCCTGAGGATCTGGAACACAGATGGCCTTCTCTCGGGCTCCTTCTGCCAGCAGCGACTCAGGAGCATTGCCACCTCCTTGGGCGTCGACGGGTGGATCTCCGGCACGGCCCCCTGCTGCTGCTGTTGCTGAGGTTGTTGTGGCTGCATCTCAACGCCACCCTGCCCCTGTCCGCCTTGCCCGGACGCGGTGGAGTGCGACACGGATACGAAAGAGGACTTGCTCGAGTCTGTCATTGTCGAGTACAGATCAGCGGGCAGGAACAGCTCCCATAGAACAATCCCAAATGCTGGATTGATGCAGTGAGCACCATTCATCGCAACGGTGGAGAGTGGCCCTACCGAAAACGTCTGTGGCAGTCGTTGCTGGTTTGCCGTCGATGAGCTCGGGGGCCAGCCAGTTGGACTTCCTTCTCGCCGAGTTGCTCGCCGACGAGTTCTTTCCCTTGGAGCACCAAAAGTCGCATATCTTGGTCACCATACTCCCGTCCATCTGTATGAATTCCACTCGTCAGTTGGCATCGATGATAATCGCGTGGTGCGAGAGGGCGTGCCATCAGGGACTGGCTGGACAAATTACCGTGGACCACAGGAGGCTTAGCGGAGTGCAAGTACGCCAGCCCTTTGATGGTGTCCTGCAAGGGATGTGAGCCAACAGTGCAGCAGCTCAATCAAAATCACGAAAGCGATGGCGACTTGGTTGTAGTAGTTCATGTTCTGCTTGTTCTTCTTCAGGTACTCGTGCAGCGACCCCGACGCCATGTACTCTGTGACGGCGTGCATTGTCAGGTGACCCAGAGGGCCGAAAGGGATTGAGAGAAATGGATTCTGTGGTACCACTGACGATGAGGAGGTCCTTGTTGCTCTCGCTGTACCCCAGCATCATCATCAAGTTGGGATGGTGCACGCTATTCGTCAGGGCCATCTCCGCTTTGATGCTCTCGAGGTCCTCCTTGGTGGTGGTCATCTTGTCGACGACTCTGATCGCTACGGGCGTCCCGTGCCAGTCGCCGTTGTGCACAGTCCCGAACTGGCTCTTGCCGATTCGCTCCCCGATCTCGAGCTCGCTCCTCTTGATCTTCTTCAGTGTCGACCTCCCGCTGTTCCTGATCACGATGGCAGCGACGAGCACCGAGCAGACGACAGCAAATCCCGGGATAGTCGTGGACAGGATCACAGTGCGCTGGGTGTTGTCTGTGGCCGGGACCTTTGGAGGGTCGAACTCCTTGCCGCACCGCTGGACCTCGTTTACCGAGTACGGGACGGCCTGGAAGAAAAACGAGGACCACTGCTCGACGTAGACCGTGTCCATTCCCTGGTTGCAGAGCCTCTCACCGCTGTCCTGGTCGAGGAACGGGCCGACTGTCAGCACGTTGTCGATCTTGAAGTACTTCTTGGCGTAGATCGTGTCAAGCAGCATCTGCGACGTGACCTCTGTCGCCGCGGTGTACTTGGAGTCCTCGTTCATGCTCTGCAGCACAACGGAGAGGAACTTGCCGACGAGGAAGCCCTCGAAGGGGATCTGCACCTGGTTGATGTACGAAACCCAACTCTCGAAGTCCTGGCGTAGCGCGTTGCTCGACGACAGCGTCGAGAGGGTCGGTGTGATCGACGTACGGTAAACGTGCTTCCACACGCCGCCGCTGATGAACAGCTTCCAGAACATTTCAGTGTATGTGATGACAGAGGTTGTGAGGGCGGGGCATGTCGGGCACGCCCTCTGGGCACGCTGGATCAGCTCCCATGCATGACCGACAGTCGAGATGTAGATGAAGGCGTCGCCGGGCAAGGCTGACTCGACTGTGCTTGCGATCTCGTCGTTAGTGTTGTTGTCGACACTCCTGAACGGATGGTCCTCTATGTCCACGGTGACATTCCCCCACAGCTGTACAGGGATCTATTCGTAAGGAATCGAAGGAGGAAGGAACGATGCAGTGGTCTATGAGAGGGAGATCTCACTTTTGTTTCTCTACTCAGACGCAGGCCCCTGATAAAGTCGGTGGCGACCTCGTTGTGGGTGTCTTGGTTCCACATGACAATGAGCTTTTTCGCATTCTCCTTCTCGATGAGGAACTGCCCGGCGGTCCTCGCTTCCTGGTAGTACGACGAGAACAGGTTGATGACTCCTCTGTGCGATATGGAACGGTCTGTGAGTGAGCGAACTCGAGGGCTGTGGTGGTTGGTCGGGGGCAGAGCGAACCGACGGAAAGGAGACCTCAGCGACTGCAGTCCCGACAGTGGGGCGATGTACGGGAGGAACTTGCCTGCATCGACGAGCTTCAGCGCTCGGCCCGTGTCGTTCACGTTGAGTCCGGTGATCGCAATCGCCTTCGCTGTGCGTCAGGCGTGGCAAGAGGGAATTGGATGTGTAAAGGGCAAGGAACCTGTCTGTTCTTGAGCACCGCCAGGTCTTGGTCGAAGTTGGTGGTAAGAGACGACGTCAGTGCCATGAGCCTCTGGCTGTCGCTGTTGTGCGCGCTGATACCAGACGAGAGCCCCAGCTGGATGTCGGAGAAGTACCCCGAGGGCTTCGAGGTCTCGAAGCCGATGACGGCCCTGCGCGACGTGCTGTTCCAGCCAGAGGCAGTGCAGCCCGTGAACTTGAACGAAAACGAGCTGACGGTGCTAAGCTTCCCGTTGCTCGTGTCCATCTGCGTCATGAAGACCTCGTGTGCGCCCTGGTTGCAGAAGTCCTCCGAAGTCTGTGTGGAGTCACTGGAACCGATGCCATCGCCGTAGGGCCCCAGCGTGTAGCCGTGCAGGCTGAACGTCCGGAGGTCGCGGAAGACCGTGTCCAGGAAGTGGGCCCGCGTCAGTGGCCATCCGTAGAGCTCAAGTGCTCGTGTCGCCACCACTGCGATCAGCCGCCCCGCGATGAACCCCTCGAGAGACGCGTGGCTGATGTTCCTGTGCGGCTGGTACTTGATCATCGCACTCTGGAAGTCCCTGCATTGCCCACATCGGTGAGTGCTCTTCGGGTGTTCGCGTCTGTGTTACCCGATTATCTGATTCGATTGGGCGATGGTGGGCAGGGGGACCGTCTGGCTGAAGTAAACGGTCGACGCGGGCTGCGTGGAGAGCGCGGACCACGTGGACGAGGGCACTGCACTGTAGAGCTCGTCTGCGGTGACCCAGCCCATGGCAACGTACAGTACGTTCTTCTTCTGCTGCCGTGCCATCTCCTCCAGCACCGCCCCCGACATGCTCCCAGACGCCACAAGCACCACCGCCTGTGGGTCCCCGTGCTCGCAAAGCGCGGTCACTGCCTTGCTCGCCATGGCGCTGAGGTCGCTCGCAGATGTGACGATGGGACATCCGTACTGCGAGAGTAGAGTGGCCCCGTACGACACGAGCATCGTCTTGAGGTATTCGACGGCCACCGACGCGAAGGACGTGGTCTGAAAGAAGATGCTCGTGTGGTTGAGCATACCCCAGTTGCTGCTGGCCAGCAGCGACACGATGGCACTCAGCTCGTCCCCGCCCCCGGGCCGTGTCAGCACGATGCCCGTTCGCCTGTCGGCCCCGGTGGTGTTCTGTTTCACTTGCGACCGGGTGCGCAGTGTCTGGCTGCTTGTCAGCGCCCCCACAAACGGCACCGGGGCCCCGTCGGAGCCCAGCGAGATCTCCAGCGCTGCCAGGTCGGCCTCACTCTCCGAAGACCCGACGGTGCCGGCGATGGCGAAGGCGGGGCCAAGGCCTCCAGCGCCAGAGCAGAGCAGCGTGCGGACGTTTTGCAGCTGGCGTGCGTCGTCGTAGGCGTCGTCGAGGGCGGCCAGCACGAACTTGAGCGCCGATGTCTCGTTGGCAAGGGCCAGCGCCGCCTCGAGGCCCGCCCGCACNCCAAGGCCGCCGGCGCCAGAGCAGAGCAGCGTGCGGACGTTTTGCTGCTGGCGTGCGTCGTCGTAGGCGTCGTCGAGGGCGGCCAGCACGAACTTGAGCGCCGATGTCTCGTTGGCAAGGGCCAGCGCCGCCTCGAGGCCTGCCCGCACGTCGATGCCGATCTGTGCGTGCTCGCCGGTGAAGGGAGCGGACTGACCAATGATCATGACGGCCTGCTGGTCGCTGCCCGGTCTCACGCTCGAGTCGTTGGTGCACCACGCCGCGTCCGCTGCCGTCGCGACCGAGAGGAGAGCGCAGAAGAGGATCGAGAATGTCTGTCTGGTGTGCATGAGGGACAGAGGCTTGCTGTTCGGTGTGTTCCAGCGGGAACGAATAGTGAAAGTACAGGGTTGATACTGCAGCAGGCCGAGCCGTGTTGCAAAAACCGAAAATAGAACTTATACTGCGTGACGCAAGCGACGGCGAGGCCCTCCCCCACTTCCCCCGGCCGGATGCTGGCATACGGTGGACCTCCTGTGTCTGAGGCTCCTCGGGCCGCCGGCGAGAAAGTGGCAGATGCGGCGAAAAGGGGGTTCAAGTAGTCGATACCAAAGCAGAACATGCAAGGAACACTCGGATCTCCTGCACGAAGAAGAGTGCGACAATACCGGATGTGGTACAATGACCACAGGCGCGGTGCAAAAGAAGTCCCCGCTAGAGGACAAACCACCGCATTAGGCGCGACGTAAGTCCTACTCCCAGGAATGGGAAAACACTCAAGCCTGTGCGCAGGAACAAAAACTCGGGAGGCCAGCTGGATTCCGGAGCGCGGTCCGTTCCTCGCTCGCTGCTGGACCCATTGCCGCTGTGTGCTAAATGTGTCTCCCCATGAGGAATCGGACTTCGAGCACACTTTGGTAGGAAAACCGATTGCGCTTGAGGGCCAGTTTTTTCTGTGCTGCACACAACTACATCTGCTCACTGTCACCGTTCACCGCATCCAACACAGTATCGCTTGTAGGCATCATAGAGCATGGGCCCGTGCGCTAGATGGGAGGATGGGAGGAGGAGGACCCGGATGACACAAAGGGCCCAACAATTGTGACAGCGTTTTCACAGGCAATGTAACACACAACCGAAACCCCAAAACAGTTCACAACACCAGGGAGACCTGGGAAAAGACTATTCACGAGTTCAATAGCGACTGGCGAACACACTGCGATTGGGGTGGTGAGGTCGTTTACCCTTGAAAGGACATTAATCAACGGGAATCTCTACGTTTGCGGTCTGAGTTCTTCTGGCTTCACACCCCCACAACATGAGTGCTGCCTGAGAAGTTAGTTGCTCTGTGGTGGAGGCCAAGGCGGCATGGTGCACAGCATGGACGGCACTCTTCTTCCTGAGGTCCCTGTTTCCAGCATTATCCCGGCAGTCAAAAAAACCTGAGGTCAGTTTGCTGAATTGGCTGCACATTATGCAAACGGGAGAGGACTCATTCACATTCCAGACCCCTGTGTCCTGATTACAGCACGGGCCGTAGCAGAGCTAGGAGCAGGCCATCGCCCAAAAACTATTTTGGCACCACCAACACAATAGAAAAAAGAAATGAAGACCGCACCCAGTCGTGTGCAGAGGGCTCACCCTGGTTCATCTCCTCGATGTGCGGCCACGCGTTCGTCACAACTATTGATTCCGCCGCATATAATAAGGAGAGACATGCTGAAAGTTATGGCGTGACCACTGAAACAAAGCAACTGCCGGATCCCGCGACTCGTTGGCACACAGTTGGTAAGGCCAAGGCTTCACACAGTGCGGTGTTGCGATGGAGTTGTGATTCAAGCACTATGCCCGGGGCGGGGTACAGCAGCTGGGCTCTGTTCCCTGTCCATACGGGACTGGGCGTGCGTGTTCCCTCGTCACCCCCAGCACAGATCTAGGCCTCGTTTGGGGTGGTGATGATGCGAAACACGTGCTCGTGCGGGTGGTCGAGCGACGCTATCATCTCGTAGCGCTCGCAGAGGTCCATCGCGGGGCAGTGCAGGCACATGACGGCAGCCCATTGATCTCCTGCTTGCACCTGTCGCAGGCGACGCCCAGGTGCACGGCCTCTCTCCTCTAGCTGGGGCTTGGTCTAAGATATCTGATGTGCCTTAGCGCGAATTAGTTTGCGGAGGGCGGAGGCAGGAGGCAGGAGGCGCTCATTTGTGCTGAGCCAGTGTTTGAATCAAAGGAAAAACAACGGCGGTGTCGAACGCCGTACAAATTTGATTCGGGCAACGCCACCAGTTGAGGCACCAACAAAATGAACAGGCTACGTCAGAATTTTGACCAAGATTCGTGTGAGGGAAGATATCCCTCCTGTTTTGTCAACTCTGAACCCTAAAACCAGCCTACCCACAGTCATTGAATGGAACTATTGTGGGGGCTCCTCTTCTATGTTCTCGCGCTGTTGTCCGGCCTCTCTGTGGGGAAGACAGCACACTACGACCTGATGACGCTCTGCACCAGCCAGACAGGTTTTCGCATCGACGGCCAGAGCCCCTCCAGTTCGTTTGCCGGGTCTGTTGCTGTTCTCGACTTCAACGGAGACGGCGTACCCGACCTCGCTGTGGGAAGCACAGCCCCAGCAGGCGGGAACAGCACCGCGAGCAGGATCATGGTCGTGTTCAACCCCGGGGCCAACAGGGCGCAGACGCTGTTTGAGATGGACAAGCTGTGGGGCACGAACCAATCTATCACCTTCGTCACCACCCACAAGGAGTGGGGTCGGGTTGGCAGCTCGCTCGTCCGCGCAGGGGACATCAACGGCGACGGCGTAGACGACCTCGCCATCGGGACCGAGGGCTTCAACACCGCCTACGTTGTGTACGGCAGCAGGAAAGGCAACGGAGTGCATGACCTCACCGCGGCCAATGGAATCACAGTGGAGAGAGTGCAATCTTCTGACCGGGTCTCTGTGCACGGCCCGGGCGACCTCAACAGCGACGGCATCGACGACCTTGTCGTGGGAGCAGACGACATGGTAATGGATGCCGTCAAGAACGGCAATGTTATCGCCATATTCGGGGCGAGAAACAGAGTCGGTATGGTTCGTTTGGACGGGCAGAAGCTAGGTAATAATGGGCACATTCTCTACGGTATTCCTGGCAAAGGGGACCAAATTCCCTCTAGGCTGACTACAGCAAATTCGGTGTCATCCGGGGATTTCAATGGCGACCGTTTCACCGACCTCGTCGTCGGGTCTCGGTGGGGCCATGAAGTGGCGTTGATTGCATACCATGCCATCGAAGAATATTGCCAGATACGGTTATTACAACCGGCTGAACAATCGCACTATGTTGTCTGCGGTGTTGGGGACATTTCAGGGGACCGCGTCGACGACATATTTATGCAGGGACGAGTGGTTCTGGGAGTGCTGGAAGCACCTCGCGGGTACATGCCTCCTATCTCGCTGAACTCTCTCGCGCCATCCCAAGGATTCGCTCTGAAAGGAGGCGAGGATCTCGGTTCAATCGGGTCGTCAGTCGCGCCAGCCGGGGATGTCAACGGCGATACGGTTTATCCGACTTTCTTGTCAGTGCGATTATGGGTACCTCGACGCCAACAGCCTTTGTGATCTTTGGTAAGAACCGGTCGCGGTGGAACACGATGTACCTCAACGCACTCGAGTGTGCCGACGGCTACAGAGTTGATGGCGAGCGCGGAACCGGCATTCCAGTTGTCTCAGCTGGCGACTTCAACGGGGACAAGGTCTCGGACATCGTGCTTGGAGTATCAAACTGGCAGGCGGCTGTTCCGGGGCGAGTGTTTGTCCTCTACGGTGTCGGCCAGCCAACACTGTCACGAAACCGGTTTTGCGTTGCTCAAGGGCTACCTACGCGGATTACCCGGCGGCAGCTGGACGTCAAAACTCTCTCGTCGGCATCCGAGGTCTCGATTCGGGTCGCTGGCGTGACGGCTGGGTTCTTTGCGCACAGTGCCCACCCCAACATCACGATCACAGAGTTCAGACTGTCTGACGTGGATAGTGGCATCACGTTCTTCCACAATGGCTCGGTAATCTCACCCAACTGGACAATGTCCCTTTCCGCCGTCCGCGCTGGATGTATGTGGTCAGCGCCAATTTCTGCTAGTATCGATTTTCGGATCAACGAGGAATCGCAGCACGGCAGCGATTGGTGTCTGCCACCGGTGGTCTCCAGTTCAAGCGATAGCGACTCGCGCCTCGAATCTGTGTCGTCGCGTGCTGCTGGGAGGAAGGATAACAATCATAATGACGTGGCAATTGCTGTTCCCGTCGTTGTTGGCTGTGTGCTTTTGGCAGGAGGAGGATGTGTTGCTGTACTGGCAATTCACCGGAGAAGGCTCCAATCAGAGGCTGGAAAATGCCACGCTTCTGGCTCAGGGCATCGATTCACTCCGAGATTTCTGCGTCGTGCCCCCATTGCAATGACAAGCGTGGTCGCTCCGGGTGATAGAGCAGATCCAGTCCATGTCTCGCTGTGGAGAGAACTCGGAGAGCAACGGCTGGGCTCAGAACTGGTGCAAATCAAGGGGAAAGAGTTCAAGACCTTTCAGAGGTCGTTCCCGCAGTACTACCAGATGCACCACGAGGACTACACCGTCAAGAGGATCCAGCAGAACAAACTCCCGATCATCTTCGTTGTCGCCTCTGCGTGGAAGGTGAAGAACCCTGTGTTGGATCTCTGGTTCTCGCGGAGGAAGCAGTTCATGAGCGATGTGCTGCACCGGACCGATGAAGAGCTGGAGGAGCGGGTTGCGTTCCACGGCACCAGGGACTGCAACATCTCCTCGATCTGCACGAATGGGCTGTTGCGTGTGGGCCATCCCCTGAACCCGTCAAAGTCGACTGACGAAGGCTTCTTCGGGGTGCCCGCTGCCTCTGCCTCGCCTCTGCCAGTCCCAGACTTCTCACATCCCTTTCTTTTCTGCAGGACCCGCACTTCGGAGTGTATGCCAGCAGGTTCGTGGAGTACACGCTGCAGTACTCCAACATGCGGGCGACGTCGGAGGGCAACGAGCTGCCATGGCCCCTTGACGAAGTGCGCACCACCTGATACGGGACTGTGTCTGTCGCACTCACCAGGAGCTTTCCACAGGGCGAATCTGTCAAGATCGTGATGCTGCGGGCACTGCCCGGGAGGACACTGCACATGGGTAAGCACTCACCATTCCACACATGCATTATTGTGCGCTGACCGATCTGAGCGTTTGGGGGTGACCAGGGTCGTTTGCGGGGGCTGTGAAGCCCGCAGAAGGGTACGACAGCCACTCGAGCCCGCAGTGGTCAGAGTGGTTCTTCTTCGACGAGACGCAGATGTGCCCCACGTACGTGGTGGAGGTCAAGGCCATCACCAACACGCGCATAGAAGCCAATGAGGGCATGTGAGGAACTGCCCGGCCCTCACTCTGGTAGAAAATCTATTTCAGACCAGCCAGCCCCCGCAAAAACGGACCTGTGAACAATGAAAGGTTCACGGCGCCTGTTTCCTCGTACTGACATTGTTGCATCTGATAATTGAAGGCCATTTCAGATACTCTGTAGGAAGATTTGAATAGAGTCTTTTTTCTCCCCCGATGGAATAAGACCCCCCCACGCGAATCTCAATGGCGCACCACGGGCACTGCCGCACGACGCAGCGGTCCCGGCCCCCGGCATCGGCGACCTGGCAGACCCTAGGCCTGGCACTCGTGGTCCTCACCACGGCGGCACTCACCCTACCCCCAAGGTGCCACATGGCGCCCCCAGGGACCGGGACCACGACGCCAATCGGGGCAGGTAACCCCACCCGCCCCCTCCCCACACCCCACATGCACGCCCACAAACACCCCCCAGGGCTGGGCACGCCCATGGCCCGCGGAGTGATGACCCACGGCACCCTAGACCAAACATCTATAGAGACACCCCCCGATACCAAAAGCCCCATACCGAAAGCCAAACCCTGCTCGCTACCAATGATACCCTACATCGAGAGCCCCACCCCATCAAACCATAGCACAGAGGTGGCCTGCGGCCCACAGCCGGCACCGCTCCAGGACCACAGCGAGAGCCCCCCGCCAGCCCCCCCCAACCCCGATGCCCATTCTGCGAAATTCCCCAGTCCACACTGGGAAATACTGAAGAACGCGCATCATAAATTGGTAGCACAATACGCAAACGAGTACGCAGCACTACAAACCAGCTGACGCATGGAGGAGACTCTGCAGGAGGCATGGATCACCGATGGAGAGACAAGAGAGGACCCCCAGAAGACAGGACATCGTGGCCCGAGACTGCACTGCCCCCCAATGAACGCACCCCCCCTGACGGACGCAACCCCCCGAATGAGCGCAGCCCCCCCAATGACTACAACCCCCCTGGAGCCCCCCCGATACACTGAATACAATGATTTTCCAGTGGGCCTCACGCTCTTTCTGGCCATACTATCGATGACCCAGCCCCGGCAACACTATGCAATCCACATACTTGGCATTCTTCTGCTATATGCCCAGGGGGCGGCAGCCATGGACAATAACATTACCATTACCAGCTGGAACGTCCAAAACACCCTATTTGGAGCCATCATATTATTGATTAAGGCCATAAAGAGCTGCACCAAACGTGCAGCCCCCAAGATAATAGCCCTGCAGGAACTGGGTGTCGTAGATGAACAACAGGTAAACCAGGCGGCTAACACAGAGGGTTACAGCCTTTTTACGGGCCAACGAGTCAGAAACAAAATACCAGTGGGATTCCTCATCCACAATACCATATGGGAGTACTGGGCTATTAATACCACAGATCGAAAGGATGTACTGGTAGGAATACTTAAGCTCAATGCGACGATGAAGATCATCAATGTGTGTTGCCCAACCAGAGGGTCCCCAGCCCAAAGAGCTCTCTGGCAAACCATACAAATACAGACAAAGGACAAAACGGACAGCATACTTGTCGGGGACCTAAATACCTGGATGGACCACCCTGAGGACACCTATTCAATGGCTGAGCTAGATATGCACAGATTCATGGAAAACCAAAGCATGGTGGATGTTCTCAAACATCAAGGCACTGTGGCAGCCACGCACCATGGCCCACACAACACCGCCAACCGACTAGATTACATTGTATGCACACGTAATATGACCCACCGACTCAGAGATAGCGGGGTAGGAAAAAACACTGGCGACCTCTCCGATCATGCACCTATATACTGCACAATTGCCCTAACCGAAAACATACCACGCCGGTGGTGGAACCCCCCACCACAAGTAAATTCCTGGACCAAGACCATAAATCCCGAAACCCGGGTGGCACAGATTCGAGACTGGCAGGACATGCTGCTTCGATCCCCGCTATCACCAGATGCAGACATAGATGAGATGCAAAATAGAGCAATCGAAGCCGCTACATGTCAAGCATGTTGCGGCACGTAGCGAAGGCTTGCGTAGCGGTGCATAGCGAATGGTCGAACTATGC
>CACRSC010000022.1:52959-76499 GCA_902651635.1 Mastigamoeba balamuthi
GGGCGCTGCGGCGGCCGTCGGCGCTGGCGCGGGCGCTGCCGCGGCCACGGGGGCGGCTGCCGCGGCCGCGGCGGGCTCGGGCGCGGGGACGGGGTCCGGGGGAGCCGCAGTGGGGGCGGCAGCGGCGGCAGCAGCGGCGGCGGCGAGATTCACGTGCATGGGCGGGTAGTGGCTGAGGGACGGGGGGTGGTGGCAGCGGTTATTGCAAATGTAGTGGCGGCGGGTGCGGGAACCGAGGCGGAAACGGTGGGCCGGGGGGAGGGAGGGGGCGCACCCGCAGTACTCGCACATGTGGCCGGCCTCGGGCAGCGTGAACTCGGGGCAGTCGCAGCCAGCTTCGCGGCACTGCCCGCGGGGGACTCCCTTCCTGTCCTTCATTGAACGCGCTCAAGATTACTTGCGAGAACAGATCAATATCGGACCCCCAGATACGCTGTGTTCCGGAAAATATCCACTTTTTCATAAGCCGTCGTATGCGACAAAGGTGCCACCGCTTTGCATCGACAGTTGCGCCCATCTTGAAGACGTGGAAGCTATGGGGCTTCTCGAGCAATGGCGACACTGAAACAGTTGATTCCTCCACTGTTGTCAACAACGCTGGACTGGCTTGCATCCCACAGACCTGACAGAGGCTCGTATGTGGGGGGGACCAACTTAATCGCCATGTTAACAATGTGAGCCTCAGTTTGGCACGATCTTCCTGCCCTCAAGTCTCCGTTCTCAGTACACCCTGTGCTGGACACCAATCGTGTTTTCTCAGGTCTTCACCGGCAGCCCACACCCCCATAATCAAACAACCCTCTACATGCCGGCAACTCTCCACGTGCTGTCTGTGTGCGTTGTCTGTGTGCTCGCCCTTGCTGGGGTCGCCCGCTGCCGCACCATCAGCGGCCTCTACGTCTCGGTGGACGTTGGCGACGCCGTCTTCGACGTCTCCGACTTCGGTGCCGCTGGCGACGGCGCCACCGACGACACCGCTGCCGTCCAGAAGGCCTTCGCAGCCGCTGCTGCTGCCGGGGGAGGCACCGTGCTGCTCTCGCGAGGGGGCACGTACCTCGTCAAGGCCCTCGCGTTCCAGTCGAGCCACACGGCCCTCGAGGTCTCCGCGGGCTCCACGCTGCGCGTCTCCAACGACAGGGCGGGCTGGCCGGCAGCGGCCAACGTCATCGCGGTGCAGGACGTCCACGACGTGGCGCTCGTGGGGGCGGGGACGATGGACGGGCAGGGCCGCGTGTGGTGGGAGCACCGCGACGAGTTCCGCCCCAAGTTCGTCTACGCCAAGCGGGCACGCAACGTCGTGGTCGCGGGGCTCACGTGGAGGGACCCGCCGGACCACTGCCTGCAGCTCTACGCCGACAACGCAGAGGTCTTCGGCGTCACGATGCGGGCGCCGCCGTCGACGGGCGTCGCGGAGCCCTCGCACAACACCGACGGCGTCGACGCGCACGGGACGCCGTTCTACGTGCACGACTGCGACATCAGCGTCGGCGACGACAACGTGGCGGTGCACGCCAACGACACGCTCGTCGAGGACTGCGTGTTCGGCAGCGGCCACGGGGCCTCGGTGGGGTCGCTGGCCGGCGCGTGGCTGCGCAACGTCACGTTCCGGCGCATCAAGTTCAACGGGACCACCGCGGGCGCCCGCATCAAGACCGTCCGCGGCAGCGCCGGCGAGCTGCGCGACGTGCTGTTCGAGTCGCTCGAGATGCACGGCGTCAAACGGACAGTGGACATCACGATGCTCTACGAGCTCTCGCCCCCGCCGAGCCCCGGGGCGAGGACGACGTTCAGGCTGCACGACGTGGAGCTCAGGGACATACGCGCGTACGGCTCCAAGATGGCGGGCAACGTGCTGTGCGACGCGGACTCGCCCTGCTGGGGCATCCGCTTCAGGGACGTGGAGCACTGGCCCGCTGACAGGCTCAGCTACAACTGCACGTTCGCACACGGGTCTGCTGCAGGCACCGTCACCCCGCTCCCGGAGCTGCTTCCCGAATGAGACAGATGAATCACTGTCCACCAAAACAGGAACCAGGCTGAAATTCTCCCCCAATTTGTTGCCTCTCTCGTTTGCATGTCCGGTAACTGAGTGTGAAGAGTAGAGGGAGGCGGAGCATCTGCGAGGGCCTGCCGAACTCTGTGCGGGTCACCTCGACCTCGATGTATCCCATTTGGAACCCCAGCGGCACCCAGTGCAGGTGCTGCACAGAGTGTATGGAACCCTGAGGAGTATTTTGGCTCAAGCGGCACAGGCGGAAGGGATAGTCCAGCCTTCCAATATGTTGAAGTGCTGGATAACCATCCTCTTGAGAGGAACCTGTATGCTTTGCCCTAGTAGGGAATTTTGTCAGACTGGTGGCATCGAAGGCACGTGCCAATCCCTATGGCGTTCAGGTTGTCAGGGTTGAGGGAACCAACAAGTTGCGGGGCAGCAAACACCCCCAGACGTGGGTCTGCTCCCGGACCTTGCATCAGGCCCCACTTTGCAGTCTCAGAACAATGACAGTGATTCCAGAAACAAAATCTGTGGATATTATCTCAGGATTTATCTGCTATTCATGCAGGACCGAGGGGATTACAAAGGCACGACAGGGCATTCCGGTCAGAGAAGACTTCTCAATCTCAACTTCAATGGAGCACATCCAGAAGCCATGTGGAATATCGATTCCAGAAATCTGCATCCTCTCCGTTGCGTGCACGAACATCTGTTCCAATCCATTAGACGCCTGCGTGGAAGGAATGAAGGGAATGTTGCCTCGATCTGCCTGAGTGATGCGTGGGGTATGATGTCGAATCCACAAGAGAAGCATCTCCACAGCAGGCCCAGAACGATGGCGCCGTTCTCCAGCATTCCCACGTCGTAGCCATGCACCAGTGCCAGAGCTGCACAGAGCGGACGGATCTCTCTGGTGAGCTTCGCGGCTGAGCCCGAAGAGTGGGTGGAGGCACCGATGTCGTATGCGTTGTCCACAGTGGTGTTCATCTGCTCCACCCGTGACGGCCAGTTGTGCACGACGATGCGCAGGTCCTCTGCCGAGCAGCTGCTGGAGGCCTCCACTGCTGCGCAGAGGTCTGCCAGCGATCCCTCTGTCCGAGGGGCCTGGGGCAAATCCGTCGCCCACATCATGGACTCGGGCCTGAACCCGCGGGCGAACTCGAGGAACTCGTTCATGCTGTCAAAACGCCACTTGGCGCCGTCCGTGGTGCCTCCGTGCTCAGATTCGGCCAAAGCCAGAATCCGCATCTCGGGCATATTCGGTACTGCCATGATTGCGTGCCGAGGCTCTGCGTATTGACTCGGGGGAAGAGTGGTGGTAATTTCGGGTGATCTCACCCCTTGAGGCAACAATTGTGTCCCTGCTGCGCCCAATCAATTCAATTTATCCCGATATTCAGAGAAATCTGCGAAATCAACTCTCCACAGTTCGCTCGGCTCGCTCACCACACAGGCCATGTCAGCACCGCAGCGCACGACGGAGCAGCCGAGGGGCGCGCCCAGGCGCGCTCGAGGGCCGGGAGGCCGTGCCGGTGAGGAGTCAGCGGAGGTGCGCGTGTCCAAGGCGCTGTCGTACCTGCTGCGCCACGGGGCCCAGAAGGAGGGCCTCGCGATGCGCCCCGACGGCTTCGCGCTCGTCGCCGACGTCCTGGCCGCGCCCAGCGTCGCGCGGACGGGCTGCACGGCGCAGCAGCTGCGCTCGGTCGTCGCCGGCAACGACAAGCAGCGCTTCGCCCTGCAGACGATCGACGGCCGCGAGTACGTGCGGGCCAACCAGGGCCACTCGCTCGCCGTCGCCGACCTCGAGCTCCGCCGCCTCGACGCCGGGTCCCTGCCGGCCGCCGTCGTGCACGGGACGTACGAGCGGCACTGGGCGAGCATCCGGGCGCAGGGGCTGCGGCGGATGGGCCGCACGCACGTGCACATGGCCAAGGGGCTGCCCGGGGCCGACGGAGGCGTCGTCAGCGGCATGCGCGCATCGTGCGACGTGCTCGTCTTCGTCGACGCCGCGCGGGCTGTGGCCGAGGGGCTGGCCCTGTGGGAGAGCGCCAACGGGGTCGTGCTGGCAGAGGAGGTGCCCGCGGCCTACTTCAAGCACGTCGTCCGGCGCGGCACTCTGATGCCCTTCGACCCCGAGTTCCCCGCCCCGCTGCCCCCCGACCTGCTGGCCCTGTGCCAGCACCAGCAGCAGCAGCAGCAGACGGCCAGGGTGTGACCCTCGCCCTCCTGCCGTACAGTGAGAAGATAGCAACAGGCAGTGAATGCAAATGCAATTGATCGTTTCGGTTATCTTGCACGTGGAAGGCGTCGCAGAGCTCCAGTTGGCGTGGAAACTGTGGGCCCCTGCCGCTGCGCTCCAGCCAGTGCGTCGCGCAGCACGCCGGTGCGAGTCCGTGGGCATCGCTCTGCACTCATGAAGGTCTTCGCAGATCCTGGCAAAACGGCTCTTCTGAGAGCGAAGAGCGGAGAGGTCCATGAAGCAGGTGCCCGCTGGTGACGCCTGCGGCACTGGGTTCGTGTGTAGGCCACGTCCGGATGACACACGGTCTCCAGGCCGTGGCGGACATCTCGCCTACCGGGGTCATTTCTCGATTCGCCTTTGAAATTCGCCAAGCATGAGGGGCCGACAGACAAGAGCCCGGGCTAACATAGGACTGGAATTTCCTGATCTCGGCCGTCTCCTAAGACCCACCCTGAACGAGGCGTCCGCGGTTAGTTGGGGGCGGCCTCGTGTGCCAGGCGCTGGCAATCCAGCAGCGTGCACACGTGCTGGCCACTTCGCTGTCACCTGCGCCGCCCGAGGGCGCCCTGCCGGGGGCAACACAGGCAGTTGTCCAGCATCTGGCGCAGCTGCCACCCCCATTCACATTCAGCCGCAGAGCGCAGCACAGCACCCGCCAGTACGCCCGTGGCTGTTCGGAGAGCACGGCACACACCAGCCAAGCCACGCTGTGCTCTAGTGCCAGTTCCCCCGCTGACGTCGCAGCAGACACACACGCCAGCAGAGCAGCAGCCCCAGCAGACAACACGCGCCACAGCGGCCAGCTAAGAGGAGGGGAGCGAAGGCGAGGGCGACCAAAGACAAAGGAGCGACTTGTTGACGGATGCTGCGCAGGAGACCGCAGAACACAGACAGCGGGCGGGCGCAGGGGGTCAGTCTACGCCCTCCCCCGAGCGCCCGCCCTCTCGAGGCCCAGAAAATCTCCGCAGAACACTGCGGGGGGCCCCGGTGCTCGCGCAGGGGGGCCCCCCCCGCCCGGGGGGAGGCGCAGGGCACCGCCCCCGGGCCGGCCACGCGCCCGCCCTCATCAGACCGTGGCGAACTTGGTGGTCCACTCGCGCGCCACGCTGTCAAACTTCAAGCGGTTCGACTTGTAGAGGTGCGCGGCCTCGGCGTCCAGGGGGTCGTCGGCGTTGGGGTCCGTCAGCAGCGACGAAATCGACAGCAGCACGCGCGAGATGGTCAGCGCGGGGCTCCACTGGTCCTTGAGGATATCCAGGCAAATCGCGCCATTCCTGGAGAAACCCCGGCGTCCACGTCAGCAGAGGGGGGAGGGAGGCAAAGAAGCAAAAGCCAGCAGAGGCAGCAGTGGAACGGGCGATTGGCCCCAAAAGCACGAGGGGGGGCGCACCTGTTGATGTTCGGGTGGAAGACCTTTGTCGTGAAGCTGACCTGTGGGGGGAGGGGGCGAGGGAGGCGCGCCGTGTCAGAAGCAGCCCCGCCTGGAGGGCCACCGCAGACGCAGAGGGGCAACGGGGCGGGCAACACAGCGATCGCGTGCCTTCGGGGGCTTGAACGGGTAGTCTGCACGAGAAAAAGAGGGTAGGTCACGCGTCAGCCTACGGGCACCAGGGCAGCGGGGGCAGGAGGAGGGGGGCGACGAGGGAGGGGAGCAGCTCCGTACCAGCAGGGAAGTGCACAGAGAGGAAGAAAACGCCTCCTGTTCGACACCGAAAAAGACGACAGACACGCAGGGGGAAAATGAGCCAAAGACCAACCGCGGGAAAACGGCTCAGAGAGCAGCAGCAGCACCTTGGTAGGGCGAGCCCTCGGGACCCATGATGGTCGCGGTCCTGCGCGTCGCATGGCGGCACCCCCGGGCGAGGGGAGGGGAGGGGAGCGGGCAGGTGAGCAGGGGAAGCCGGCAGGAAAATGATCTCAGAAAATCAAAGAGAAAATATCCAAAAGATACACTACACTCTCTCGGGCCCCCCGCTCTCCTCGGGCGGCGAAACGAAGGGGCGCGCACCAGTGGAAGAGGTCGTTGCCGACGGGGCCGGCGCTGCAGTTGGTGGGGGGGTCCTTCTCGAGGTCCTTGAGCTCCTTCTGGATCCTCTTGAGCGCCATTCTCGACTGGGTTGTGTTTTTGTGTGTCTTTTTTTCTCTCTTCTCTCTCGGGTCTCCGGGGGGATAGATGGAGGGGCAACGGAGGGCTGCGGTGCACGGCGGAGGGGGGGAGGCACGCGGTGGGAGGTCGGGGACGGGGTGTGTGACTCCCGATGTGGACTTCCTTCGGGTAAAGAGTACTTTTGAACTGATGACAGAAATATCGGCCTTGATTCTCTGGCCCCGACAGCAAATCTGGAGGTTGGCACATCCGGGCCGCGGGTGTAGCTGGCGCGGCTGCCGGTGTTTGCTGTGCGTGTCCTCCCGCACTGCCGATCTCGAGTTTCCTGGACAATGCACTTTTCGGAATCAACTAAACCTGCCAGATTCTTCTGTTCAGAATTTGGACTCTGAAATCGGGAATGGAGCACACCGCCCTGCTTGCTTGCTGTTTGCTCGCCCTCAGCCCCATCGCACGCTCCGGGGCTCTGGCGTACGAGGGGGCGACGGTGGCTCTGGGGTGCCCCGCGATCGAGTCGCTGCTCGTCGGTGCCGCGAGGCTCGCACTCGAGCGCGTCAACGCCGACCCCCCGAGCATCAACGAGGACACCGCAGGTCTCGCACTCCACACTTCCCTTCTCGCACGTCGGGACTGACCAGATCAGAGACCCCTCTGGGCTCGTTCAGGTGGCCTTTCTTGGGATGTTGGACACCGCAGCTACAGACACTCAAATCAATTGCCGCAGGTACTCTGTCACGCAGGTCGAGGTCACCCAGCTCGAGGCGGAGAAACACTCGCTGAGCCTTCTGCCTCCCAACGCACTCGGGCTCTCGCTGTGCTCGGCCCTCCTGCTCCCACGACTGAACTGCACGCAGGTCCAACACGTCGGCCTCGGTCGTGCTGGAGTGGTCGTTCCGGAGGATCTCGTGGCCCCACCTGGCTGACTCTGGGCGCGCAACACTCAAAGCGAGGAACACAGCAGTGCGGCAGCGCTGCACGCAGCGTTGCCCTCACTGAGTTCCCTTTCCCCTCAGTTGGACATCGTGGTCAATTACGAGCCCGCGGCGGTCAACGTCTCGATCTCACTCGTGGAGCCCGGGGTGTTCTCCCTGCACTTTGACGGAGCGCACTCGTCGTGGCTGTACAACACTGCCAGCAGCGCACTGCTGTGGAGGATCATCACCACCAGGGTCCAGCAGGCTCTGGTCCGGGCCGTGTCCGAGTCGATCAACGCGAAGCTCTCCAGCGTGGCTCCGAAGACAGTTCTCTCGAGGCTCGTGGTGACCGAGAACAGCGTCATCGCGGGCCTCAGGAGCTGGTCGCTGCCGCCACAGCCGCTCCCCGAACTGCCCATCACCATTTCCAACGTCACCCCCGCATTCCAAGCCGCTGTCAGCGAGAGCACCCTGCAGTTCTTGGCCAGCCAGGCCTGGGGCGCTGTCACGACGGTGCACGAGGTCAGCCAGGACGAGGTGCCCAAGGAGCTGAGGCCCTTCTTCTCGACGGACTTCTTCAGGATCATCATCCCCAACCTGTGGGAGGCGTTCCCGGGGATGAAACTGCGGCTCCTGATCGAGGGCGGGAGCGACCCTGCCGTCGGCCTGATCGACGGCGGGATGAGGGCTGAGACGCAGTGGGTCGTGGCCGTGCTCGCCGAAGACGACAAGACTTGCAACGCGGCTTTCTCGGTCGTCGCGACCATCAGGGGGTCCACTCGGCTGCGCTTCCGTGGGCCGATACTCGAGGGCTCGGTTGACCTGGAGAACGTCTCAGTCCATCTGCAGGCAACTGGCTGACACCTGGCCTGAGCCCCTCCTTGTCTGAACGGCATCGAACAGGAGACCCACATTGGAGTGTTCGACACGGAGATCATCGAGACCGAGGCAACGTTCGTGCTTCTCTCGGGGATCGAGGTGATCAACACCGCGCTGCGCAACGGCATCAATGTGGCTGATCTGCACTGTGAGGCAACTGCCCATTCGTCGTGTTTCTGACGTGGCTTGGGGAAGCGGTCCGCCTCAACAACCCCTCGGTGATGTGGAACAGGGGCAACGTGGTGCTGCTGTGCGACATCGCCAGCACGTGATTTGCGGAGCGGGTGCTGGTGCGTGTGCGGAGGCGAATGGGGCACGCCTTGCTCTCCTTGGTGGCGCCTCAGAGCGGCCTGAATTCGGTCATGTCGTTGAACACGACGAACACTGGCGGCGGCAGGGCGATCTCCCCCAGACCGGCGATGATGGCGTTCTGCTCGCTCCAGATTCTCTGCGACGCGTCCTCCTGCGCAGGGCCGATGTCGTACATCGGGAGGGCCAGGGCGATGTCTGGACGGGGAGGCACCGGCGGTGAGACGGGGGGAGCCAGCCACTCAGGGGGACGGGGCGTTGCGCACGGAATTGGTAGGGCTTGAGGGGGATGCCAGACGCCTGGGAGATGGCCTCGCGAGCGGAGGCCAGACGCTGGGCCGAGGCCTCGTCGGCGGGCTCCAGCGTCAGGTAGTGGTTCCCGTAGAGCCCCGTGACCCGCATCCGGACAGAGCCGGGCGCCCACGCCGTGCGGGCGATGGCAGGGCCCACCGCCTGCTTCATCTTGGCGTTGGCCGCGTCCCACGGCTCGGGCGCAGCCCCCGACATCAGCTGGAACAGCGTCATGTGCAGGCTGGGCTGCGGCAGCACCGCGTGCAGCCCCCGTATGGCCTCGTCCTGCCGAGGGCGGGTCAGGAGCCAGGGGTCAGGGGATGCGCCGGGCAGCGGCAGGGGACCGCACCTGGCGGATGAGCTCCTGGGCGCGGCAGAGCAGCTCGAACTGGGGGCCGAGCGTGTCCAGCGGGCAGATGACCGTGTTGCCCCTGTACTCGCGGAAGCTGCCGTCGGGGTTCACCTGCGAGGGGTGGTGGGGACGACCGCGTCAGCCGAGCGAGGACCGCGGCAGGAGGCGCCGCAGGGGCCTGGGGGGACCTTCTTGGGGAACATGGTCTTGCGGGCGATGCGCTGGCCTGCGGGGTAGACGCAGAGCTCGGGGCTGTCGAAGACGTCGCGGGCCTCTGTCTCCGAGACGCCCGCGCGCCTGTTGGGGCAGCGCTCCCACTCGTAGTGCTGCTGGGGCCCCTCGCCCCAGGCCACGACGTACTTGTACTCGTGGGCGGCGAGCGGGCCGCCGCTGAGGCCCGTGGAGAGCGACCACTCGTGGTAGCCCGCCTCGGGGGCCGCCCGCTCGTACGTCATGGCCCGCGGCGTGGACCACCCGCCCAGCTCCGGCGCGCTGCCCGCCACGCACAGGCGCTGGCCGAAGGGCGTCTTGTGCCACACCACGAAGCGGAAGGGCCGCTGCTGCTGCTCCTGCTGCTGATCTTGCTGCTGCTGGTCGCTCATCCCAAAGGTACAGTTAACAAATTTCTATGTGGCGGTGAGATCGCCCGGATTGAATCCTCTCTGATCTGCGAGAAATCGCAGAATGGTTGATAGCGATTTCCCAGAAAAACCGTGCTTGCGTGCGTGGCGGTCCTGGTCTGGTCTGCTTAGCAGAATCCGACCCCAGAAAACACTTGTCCTACAGAATCCGACCCGCAAGCAGAGGCGACTCTCAAGTCGGGTCAGACGGCATCCAGGGCTAGAGAGGTCCTTCTACAGGAAATGCCAGGTGTAAAAATGACGGTTTTCTGACGTTGCATAGCGAAACAGTTGAGCCTAAAAACCACGCAAGCTGTTTTTCTTCGTGCGGTCCAGGTGTGCCCCGGTGACGTCGTGACGTCCGATTGATGTGCGCGACAACCGGTATCGTCGCTTCTCGCCCCCCGGCAGGTCTTTTTTTCTTTATCAAAACCCGCACGCTCGCAGGTCGGACACCACCGACACACCTCACGCCATGTCGTTCGAGGCCTCCCTCAGGGCCGTCCTGCGCGAGTGCGGCGCCGACGAGGACGTGTACGCGCCGTACATCGCCGCCGCGCTGGCCGAGCAGACGCCCAGCGCCCGCGCCGACGTCCTCGAGCTGCTCGGCTCGGCGCTCGGCGACGCCCGCGCGGCCGCGGCGGCCTGCGACCGGGTGCTCGAGGCCTGGTCGCGCCAGCGCCCCAGCAGCGGCGCCCAGCTCCCGCGCGGGCCAGCGCGGCCGCGCCCGGCAGCAGCAGCGGGGGCGCCGCAGTCTGTAGATTCTGTAGATACGCGAATCTCGGAACAGAAATCCAGAAAATCTTCCGGAATCAGCGCAGCGGCGGAGGACAGGACAGCGGAGACGCCGCCTCCTGCCGCGCCGGCGGAGAGCGCCGCCGTGTCCGAGGCGGCCTACAGCAGGCCGGCGGTGGTGGCGGAGAAGGGGGCGGTGGAGATGGCGGGGGACATCGCGTGCTTCGAGCGGGGCGACACGCTGATGACGGGGCACAGGCTGCAGCTGGCCATCGAGGACACGCTCATCCTCGACGGCACCGCGAGCCTCAGCATCACCCGCGGCAGGAGGTACGGCCTCATCGGCCCCAACGGCGTCGGCAAGACCACGCTCCTGCGTGCCCTGCACCAGGTTTTCACGTGCGTACCACAAATCAATTGCAAATCTCCCGCGCTGCGAGAGAAAAAATATCGCAAACCGCGAAAAATATCAATTGAATCTTCGAACCACCCACCCCTTTCTCCAACCTGGCAGCGAGCGATGCGGGCCCGGGGCGGTGCACTACGTGGGGCAGACCGACGCGGAGGCCCTGGCGCTGGCAAAGGACTCGCCGCTGACGCTGGTCGAGCACGTGCTGACGGCCGACGCGCGGCGCGCGTACCTCGAGGGCCAGTCGGCCGCCCTCAGCTCAGACCCCTCGCCCGAGGCCGCCGAGCGTCTCTGCGACGTCCTCGCCGAGCTCGAGCAGCTCGAGTCGCACGGGACGGCCACGGGGGAGCAGCGGGCGCGGGCGCTGCTGCGGCAGCTCGGGTTCGCCGACGCCGACGCCCGCGTGGCGCTGCTGAGCGGCGGCTGGCGCTCGCGGCTCGAGGTCGCCCGCGCGCTGTGGTCCGACGCCGAGGTGCTGCTGCTCGACGAGCCGACGAACCACATGGACCTCGAGGCGGTGCTGCAGCTCGCGGGGCTCCTGCGCGCCTCCTCGTCGCCGTCGCAGTCGTCGTCGCAGTCGCCGCCGCAGCGGACGCTGGTGCTCGTGAGCCACGACGCGGCGTTCCTGGACCTCGTGTGCACCGACACGCTGTGCCTGCACATGGGCGTGCTGCGGCAGTTCGACGGGCCCTACGGCTCGTTCGAGGAGCAGATGCAGCAGAGCCGCACGTTCCACGAGGACATCTACGCGGCGCGCGAGAAGAAGGAGCAGGCGCTGCGCGAGAGCGTCCTGCTGCAGCGCCAGCGCGCCGCCCGCGAGGGCGACGGCGCACGCGCCCGCAACGCGGCCTCGCGCGAGAAGAAGATGGACCGCATCTGCCTCTTCCGCGAGGACGGCAAGCGCTTCAAGACGCACTCGCTCAAGATCATGGACGCCTCTGCCGTCCGCCTCCCGCTCCGCCCCGAGCCCGTCCGCGACGGCAAGGGCGTCAACATGAAGGTGCGCGAGCCCTTCCCAGACTTGAGGCCCTCTGTTACCCTCTCGGCGCCGTGAGGACTGACGCGAGCGCTCGCGCAGCTGCCCGCGTGGATCACGCCGATCGACCCGGACGCCCCCGGGTCGGTGTCGACCGCGTCGTCCGAGTCGCTGCTCGAGGCGACGCCGCTGGTCGTCGGGCCCGGGTGGGGCAAGGGCGGGGGCGCGCTGCTGCGGACGCCGCCGCTCTCGGTGCTGGCGGGCGACCGCATCGCCGTCGTGGGCTCCAACGGCTGCGGCAAGACGACGCTGCTGCGCGCGCTCTGCGGGTCGCTGCCCTCGGGGGCCATCGCGGGGGGCTCCGTGCACGCCGCGTGCTCGGTCGCCGTCGTCGACCAGAACCAGCTGGCGGCGCTCGACGGCGACATGTCGATGACGCCGATCGAGTGGATAACGCGCCGCATGGGCGCCAGCGGGCGCCCGCGCGCAGAGGAGGAGGCCCGGAAGCACCTGTCGTGCTTCGCGCTGGGCCCCGAGGCGGCGGGCAGCTGCATCGCGTCGCTGAGCGGCGGCATGCGCGTGCGGCTGCTGCTGGCCGGCGTGTTTGTCGCGAGCCCCCGCGTGCTGTTCCTCGACGAGCCGACCAACCACCTCGACGGCGAGAGCATCGCGGCCTTTGCCGAGTTCTGCAGGACGTTCCCGGGGGCCATCGTGGGCGTCAGCCACCACGTGGCGTTCCTGCTGCAGGTCTTCCGCGACCTCTGGCTGCTCGAGGACGGGCGCCTGCGCGTCCGCAAGACAGAGGGCGGCGTGGCTTTCTCCCAGGCGTTCGCCGAGTACGCGCAGCCCTTCGTGGGGGCCGAGCACCGCGCAGCGTTCCAGGACATGCTCAGGATCCGCGCCGCGCGCTCGACCATCGTGGCACACAAGGAGACCTCGTCGTCGCTCTACGTGTAGCCCTTGGTCCTACTCCCACCCCCCTCGCTGCCGGAAGGCCTGTCGAAGAGATTCAATGGCTTCATCCTTCGTTGTTGCAGTACGCTTGACCACAGATCCGTTTTGGCGGGGACCTGTGTGGTCCAAAAACTCGGGCAATGCCAGGTCAGAGTGCTGCAGGTCTCGGACAGTTCCTCACATGCCCTCGTTGGCCTCGATGCGCGTGTTGGTGATGGCCTTGACCTCCACCACGTACGTGGGGCACAGCTGCGTCTCGTCGAAGAAGAACCACTCGGACCACTGCGGGCTCGAATGGCTGTCGTACCCCTCCGTGGGCTTCACAGCCCCCGCATACGACCCTGGTCCACCCTCAAATGCTCAGATCGGACAGCCCAATGCGTAGTGCATGGGTGAAAAGGAAGTGCGTACCCATGTGCAGTGTTCTCCCGGGCAGTGCCCTCAGCATCAGAATCTTGATGGATTCACCCTGAGAGGAAGGAACTCCTGGTGAGAGCGACAGAAACTAACCCATTTCAGGCGGTGCGCACTTCGTCAAGGGGCCATGGCAGCTCGTTGCCCTCCGACGTCGCCCGCATGTTGGAGTACTGCAGCGTGTACTCCACGAACCTGCTGGCACACACTCCGAAGTGCGGGTCCTGCAGAGAGGAAAGAGAGGTGATCAGTCTGGGACTGGCAGAGGCGGCGAGGCAGAGGCAGCGGGCACCCCGAAGAAGCCTTCGTCATTCGACTTCGACGGGTTCAGGGGATGACCCACACGCAGCAGCCCATTCGTGCAGATCGAGGGGATGTTGCAGTCCCTGGTGCCGTGGAATGCAACACGTTCCTCCAGCTCTTCATCGGTCCGGTGCAGCACATCGCTCATGAACTGCTTCCTCCGCGAGAACCAGAGATCCAACACAGGGTTCATCACCTTCCACGCAGCGGCAACAACGAAGATGATGGGAAGTTTGTTCTTCTGAATCCTTTTGACAGTGTAGTCCTCGTGGTGCATCTGGAAGTACTGCGGGAACGACCTCTGAAAGGCCTTGAACTCTTTCCCCTTGATCTGCACCAGTTCTGAGTCCAGCCGTTGCTCTCCGAGTTCTCTCCACAGCGAGACATGGGCTGGATCTGTGCCATCATCTGGAATGGACACGCTTGCCATTACAATGGGGGCAGATTGCACAAGCTCTGGAGTGAATTGGTGTTCTGTGCCAGAAGGGTGACTTGGGCCAGTCTCTGAATTGGACTCTCTTCTGCGATGAATGACCAGAGCAACAACACCTCCTCCCACTGCAAGAAGCACGCACCCAACAACCACAGGAACAGCAATTGCCACGCCCTTGTGGTTGTTATCCCTCCTCCCAGCAGCACGCGACGACACCGACCCATGGTGGAGATCCTGAGACTTCTGGCTGACCAGTTCCGACCCGCTGCTTTTCGGGTTCGTGTGCTCGCTGTCACTTTCACTTGAGACCACCGGCTGCACACACCAATCACTGCCGAACTGCTGCGATTTCACACTGATGCTTGAACTTGAACTGGACTCGGTCCCATTCATCCAAAAATCGATCCCTGCTGCAATCGGCGCAGACCACTGACATCCAGCCCTGGCTGCGGAAAGGGACATTGTCCAATTGGGTGCAGTTTCCGAGCCATTGTGGAAGAACGTGATTCCGCGATCCACGTCAGACAGTCTAAACTCTGTAATTGGGACTTTGGGGTGGGCACTGTGCGCAAAGTACCCATACGTCACGCCAGCGACCCGAATCGAGACCTCGGATGCCGACGAGAGTGTGTTGACGTCCAACTGCCGTCTGGAAATCCGCGTGGGCAGCCCTTGAGCAACGCAAAACCGGTTTTGTGACAGTGATGGCTGGCCGACGCCGTAGAGGACAAACACTCGCCCCGGAACATTTGACAGATAGGTCGAAACTCCAAATACGATGTCCGAGACCTTGTCCCCGTTGAAGTCGCCAGCCGAGAGCACTTGAGTGCTATGTCCGTCCGTGCCTCTCTCGCCATCAACTCTGTAGCCATCGGAGCATATGAGTGCGTTGAGGTCTATCGGGTTCCACATCTTCTGGTTCTTTCCGAAGATCACAAACGCTGTTGGCGTCGAGGTGCCCATAATCGCACTGACAATGAAGTCAGAGACACCGTCGCCGTTGACATCCCCTGCTGGCGCAACAGACTTCCCGATACTGCCGAGGCTCTCGCCAGTCAGAGCGAAGCCTGTGGATGGCCCGAGAGCGCTCAGATCGATAGTGCTGAGGTTCCCTGCAGGTGCTCCCAGGACCACCCGCCCCTGCACAAATATGTCGTCGACGTGGTCCCCTGATATGTCCCCCATACCGGCGACAACATAGTCACCTCCAGTGGCCTCCATACGGAGAGGGCACAGGCGGAAGGTGTTGTCGGGGGAGCTGTATGCAATTGCCAAGTATTGAGAGGCCACTGACCCGATGACTAGGTCCGGCAAATGGTTGCCGTCGAAATCCCCTGACGACACCGAGAACCCCAGTGCAGCCAGATTGTGATCTCCCAATCCACTGATGCTGACCCCGTCGCTGCCGAGTGACTGCGCGCCCAAGCGGACCTTGGCGGCTCTTCTTTTTGACCCATAGACCACGTAAACCGTGCCGGCATCGTACGCCCCTACCGCGACGTCGTCGACATTGTCGCTGTTGAGGTCTCCCGGGCCGTGGACCGCGACACCCCTCTCAGCACGAGCCCCCTCGATGGTGATCCCGGCTGCCGCCGAGAGGTCGATCACCCCGTGGGCCTCCCTGCTGCCGTACACAACGTAGGCGGTGTTGAGGTGTGTGGTGCCGATGGCGAGGTCGTCGATGCCATCGCCGTTGATGTCCCCTGCGCGGGCAAGGGAGCTGCCCACCACCAGAACATCAGCACCGTGTTTACTGACGAGGGCTATCGATTGGTTCGTGTCCCACAGCTTGTCCATCTCGATCAGCGCCTGAGCCCTTGTCCCGGGGTTGAACACGACCACGACCCTGTTCAACGTGCCGGGCCGTGCTCGGGCTCTGCTGCCCACAGCAATGTCGAGCACGCCGTCGCCGTTGAAGTCGAGAACAGCAACAGAATCGGCAAACGAAAGGGAGCCCTGGTCGACGATGCGAAAACCTGTAGGGCTGGTGCAGAGCGTCACCAGATCGTAGTGTGCTGTCTCCCCCTGAGAGAGACCGGACAACATCGCAAGAGCAAAGGAGAGGAGTCCCCACAAAAGTGCCATCCTAAGTCTGTTAACAAAGACAAAGATCACCGAGGAAGGGTTCACGAAAAGGGGGAGGGGTATCTCCCTCACCACGTATCTTTGCTGTACAGACATCGCCCCTCGCTGGTGCGGCATCAGCAAATCAGGGGCGACAGTGAGCAGTGATCACTTGAATTTTCCAGCTCAGCGCAATATGTGCATTGCGCCGACTCCCCCGGCGTCTCCCTCAGCCCTCTGTCAGCCCGTGTCACAAGGCGCAAGGGCTCACTCAATGAGGGCCCATTTGCCGAATAAGCCCTGAAATTCCCTCACCAACACAACTCAACCGTCAGTTGTCGCGCTGGAGCACGGCACGGTTCTGGGCACCGCGGTCCAACGGCATGGTGCATCTCAGGCATCTCGGGGTTTATGGATCGAGCGCACAGAGGCATATTCACAATAACGATTTCTTCAGAATGGGCCAGCGCGAGAGCACCGGGTCAGCTGGAAAACCGTTGAATTATGAAGAAGAATATGTGTGAGAGCGCTTGCGCAGAGCATAGAGGGCTGTGCGATGATGCAGGAGCTGCCGAGCGCCATTTCGAGAGGGCCGGTGTCTCGGCGCCGGGAAATCATCTGGCGGCACCTCCTCCTAGCTAGTGTGTCAAATTGTGACAATCCCGAGCAACAAG
This sequence comes from Mastigamoeba balamuthi, assembly GCA_902651635.1. NCBI lineage: Eukaryota > Evosea > Mastigamoebida > Mastigamoebidae > Mastigamoeba > Mastigamoeba balamuthi. The sequence continues at coordinate 69,632 of CACRSC010000022.1, forward strand.
TCCGTCCTGGCGACGGCCATCTGGCGCTCAAACCTCGTAACGCTGTACACTGTACACTGTCAAGCGGGTCCTTTTGGGGTGTCGCGTACGCCGATGATCGCTTCGGGTTTGTTGACGGTGTGTACGACCAGTCCGTCGCCAAGTATGCCCTGACCGCATCGTGCTCCAGGCCCCACCACATCCTTGTCAGGACCGACGGCCTGGTGACCGTCGTGTGCGACGCCGTCATCATTGCATGCAAGCTCGACCACTTCGGCTCTGTCTTCGTTGACTGGCTGCTGCCCGCAAAACATGGCTACACCGCGTCCTTAGTCAACTGTGGATTGTGCCTCTTTCTGCCGAATTCTGCTGAACTCGGTTTTCGCTCCTGATTTGCAGATTTCGGCCGAAAAAACTCTTGCGTGAACAGAAGATGACAAACGCTGAGGGCCTGTAGGATTCGAAGACCGCACTGACAATGAAGTCAGAGACACCATCGCGGTTGACATCCCCTGCTGGAGCAACAGAATTCCCGATACTGCCAATGTTCTCGCCCATCAGAGCGAATCCTGTGGATGGCCTGAGGGCACCCAGATCGATAGTGCTGAGGTTCCCTGCAGGTGCTCCCAGGACCACTCTCCCCTGCACAAACATGTCGTCGAGGCAGCCCTCTGATATGTCCCCGATACTGGCGACAACATAATCACCTCCAGCAGCCTCCAGCCGGACAGGGCGCATGTGTAAGGTGTCGTAGGGGGTCCTGTATGCAATTTCCGAATACTGCGAGCTCTGACACCCCGTGGAGAGGTCCTTGAAATGGTTGCCATCGAAATCCCCTGACGACACTGAGAATCCCAGAGCGTCCAGGTTCTTAGCTCCAATTCCATCAATGCTGACCCCGTTGCCGCCGAGTGAATGCGGGGCCAAACAGACCTTGGCGGCTCTTCTTTTTGACCCGTAGATCACGTAAACCCTGTCGTTGCCGTATGCTCTGACCGCTACGTCGTCGATACTGTCGCTGTTGAGGTGAACAACGATGCTCCCTTAAGCTCGAGCCTTCTCGAAGATGATCCCATCTGCCACTTCGATGTCATGCACTCCATGGCCTCGCCTGCTGCCGTACACAACGTTCGTGGTGTCACGATACTTGGTTCCGATGCCGTCGCCGTTGATGTCCCCTGCATGGGCGAGGGAGCTGCCCACCACCAGAACATCAAACTCGTCTTTGCTGACGGGGTCTACCGATTGGTTCGTGACCCACAACTTGTCCATCTCAATCAGCGTCCGCACTCTGTTGGCCCCGGGGTTGAACACGACCACGACCCTGTTCCACCTGCTGGGCCCTGCTGAGGCTCTGCTGCCCACAGTGATGTCGAGCACGCCGCCTCCGTTGAAGTCGAGAATCGCAACCAAGTCGGCAAAAGAAAGGGCAGATCTCTGGCCGTTAATGCAAAACCTGTCGCGTTTGCACACAGTGTCATCAGGTCGTAGTGTGCTGTCTTCCCCACAGAGATGCCGGACAACAGCGCAAAAACAGAGAAGAGGAGCCCCCACAATAGTTCCATTTGATGACTGTAAACAAAGAGAACAAGGTCACACTGAGTGAAGGGTTCACGAAACAAATGAGGGATATCTCCCTCTCTTGACACGAATCTTGGTTGTAAAGATGCACGTCGCGCAGTGTGGTGATATCAACAAAAAAAACCCCATGCCGGGCGACAATGCCCGGGCGATCGGGTGATCAGGTGATCTCTTTGAATTTCCTCCCTGCTCCACAAAATATGTGCATTGCACCTCCTTCCCCGGCATCTGTCTCAGACCTCTGTCGGCCTGCGCCATCAGACGCAAGGGCTCTTTTGACGAGGGCCCATTCAGCTAGCTGATAGACAGCTCTGAATTTTCCCTCGACGATAAAACGTGACTTACAATTACGGCGGTGGTGTACGGCATGGTGCTGGACACCACGGCTCACATCGACCTGCTGCAATTCGGGAATCTCGAGAGGCGTCCGCAACGGGGCACATAGGCACCTTCACAACAAAAAATTCTTCAGATGTACCGCCTCAAACACCTTGGCGATAGAACAAAACCGGGGGAAAGGGGGGGTCGGGAATTCGGCGGAAGAAAAAAAGCATGAGACGTGTGCGCAGAGGGAAGAGGGCGGTTCAAGGAAGCAGGAGCCACCGAGCGCCGTGTCGTGAGGCGTACCAGCTGAATTCCCCCAAGCGGCAACCGTCAATGAGGTTACAGCCCTTGAGTTTTGTCCCGCACTGTGGCATCGTGGTTACACACTCTCTGTTTGCAGTGCCTGCCGCCACCTCCTCACACTCAGGCACGGTGCACCCACGACTTCACGTTGACGGGCTTGGCTCAGTGCCGAGAACTGCTGGGTGCGTACTGGTACCGCACGCCTTGCTAGGCCTCGGAGCTGTAGTGATGGGCGGCGTGGCATGGCCACCAAGTCTTCGACGCAAGAGGCGCGCTGCTATCGTTGGTGCTGGATTGACCCATAGCTGCCGCAGGAGAAGGGAGTGACTTTCGGACGTTTTCCTGTGACATCAGCAGAGCGGAGCTGGAACCTTCAGTGCCGAACAACTGAGTGAGGAGTTCACGTTTTTTATTTTCTGTGGAGCCCCTCAACTGTTCACAACATAACATGCACTGGCATCGCGTGACCGTGTGCCTCATCCCTGCTCTCTGCCTCAGCCTGTCGGCCTGTGCTTTGGGTTCTGCTCAGAGGTAAATCGTTTGTTGCGAATGCTCACGGACTAGGGCGAGTTCTGACGCAGCCCTCATCGCAGCGGCACCGCAGTGCACGTGGAGCAGCGCCTGGACTTGTCGGACCCGATTGCGGGAGGCGTGTACCGCGCCTTGATCAACGCGACGGGTGTCTGGCTGCGGCCCGTGGAGGCCGTTCCGGGCGTGACTGTGCTCGCCGCGGAGACCACTGAGTTAATCAACGGTATCTTCGCCGCCGGGGCGTCGGGCGCCCTCTACAGGTACTACAGCCTGAGGCCGGTGCCCAGGTACTGGTCCGTGCCCAGCGGCAAGCCCGTCCTGGCTATGGGCGTCTGGCACGACATCCTCTCCGTCGCCGACGTGGACACGCTGTACACGGTCACGCGGGGCACACCCCCGTCCAGCACGGCCTGCAAGCACGGCATTGTGGCCGCGCAGGGCACCGGCTTCGGGGGCACCTCGCTCGCCGATGACCGCTTCGCGTTTGTCGACGGCGTGTACAACCAGGTCGTGGTGCTCGACACCGACTGCCACGTCGTCGCCAAGTACGCCCTGCCCGCGTCGTGCTCCAGGCCCTACCGCATCCACGCCAGGCGCTCCGACGGCCTGGTGACCGTCGTCTGCGACACCGTCGTCGTTGCCGGCAAGCTCGACCAGTTCGGCTCCGTCTTCGTCGAGTGGCCGCTGCCCGCCGAGCACGGCGACATCACGGCTGTCGTCAACTGCCGCAAGTCGGGCATCTGGATGACCGACAAGAAGCTCGGCCTCCACTTCGCCAGCGCCTCCAACAGGACCGTCGATACCATCCCCTTCGAGGGCCACTTCTTCTTCGGGGCCCTCTGTGTCGACGCGATCCCGCGCTGGTGAGCGACGGGGTGCTGCTGGGTGTGCGACGCTTGATTTTCTCCCCATGCCGGCTGTTCAGGAGGAGCCGACTTCCAATGAAGCCTTACCCCCAAGCACAATGAAAATAAACCAGGGTTCGGCAAGAAAAAAATCAACTCATCAAGTATCAACTCACCTTCACTCAACCTGGAGGGGGTTGAGAGGCGGGTTGAGTTGTGAAAAAGGTGTTTACACAGGACGTGAACTGACCGAGATTCTCGCTCAGAAGGCCCCGCCGGTGCTCTCTACACGACGCTAGCTGCTGTGCCGACGAGAAATCGAGAAGAGTAAACCCCAAGGCGTTTTACGTTGCCTCGTCGTCATAGAAATCCGCAGAACCCACGCGCGCATGACAGCCGTAGGGACCTCAGTGCCCAAGTAACCTCTGTTTCTCCTGTCGATGTGTATCTCTCAAGCACTCCTCCCTGCACTCACGCGTCCCCGCCGCATCAGGCCCATGAACCCACGTCCTTCTCGCTCGATGTCGAGGCGTACGCCAGAGCCTGTTCCCATGGTGATGCCGGTGGCACAAACCCTGGTGGCACAAACCCTGGTGGCCACCACGTCCATCTCACCGGCCGCCTCAGTCCCTGCGGCCCCCACGGTTGTCCACGTCGCCGCAGACGGCGTCGCCTGTTGCCCGATGAGCACCGTGATGCTCACCGACGTCGGCAGCAGCAGCAGCTCATCAGCGCCAACGTGGTGATGAGTAGCGTGAGGATTGGCGGCCTTGAAGACGACGTCGCCGGCAGCAGTGCGACAGGCCTGCATGTTCCTGTTGCTGGCTGCGGCCGTGGGCAGTGTGTACGTGCACTGCTGCGCCGCGGCCATGCGGTGCACGACGTACGCGGGCAGCAGGACTGCGAGGCCCTTGAGGGCGATGCCAGTCGGTGCTGCGTTGTTGTTGTGCAGCGACGACACCAGCGAGTAGTGCTCCATCCCGAGGATCGGTGACCGTCGCCATTGCCGATGAGGGCAGTGAGCTGGAGACCGAGACGAGCGGCAGCTCCTGAAGTCGCCCTCACGCCGCTCCTTCTCGTTCCACCATGCCCTGACTGTCTGATCAAAACACTCTGCCCTCCTTGGCCACTGCTTGCAGTCTGCTACTGGTCGATTCCTGTCAGACGCATCCGCTTCGCCGGCCCCAACTCACCCCAACTCAGGAACGGGTTGAGTTACTTCACTCACCCTGAGTAAGGTTGAGGTTCTTGCCGACCCCAAAAATAAACTGGGGCGCTGCGTCGCAAACAACAATCTGACATCCATCCCGGCAGACTCGTCACTCGGTATCCCCTTTCCAATCGGAACCAGTTAATGGGACTGGGGCAGATTCGGGCAGAAATAGATATCTCCTCCTCTTTCACTCACCCGAATGGAAATCAGGCTGGGTATTGCCTGTGATGCACATACCATGCAGCAATCAGTGATGTCACGCACATAGGAAACAAGGACGGCCTCCACTGAGGTTCAGCAATTGCTGTTCCTGTGTACAGAGTATTATGCAGTTCATCCGAGATAAGACGGTGAGCCGAGTCTGTCACTGGTAAAATATAGAATTGTGTCTCTGCGTACTCATCCCAAGTCTCTCTGATCCCGCGTACAACCCGATTGATGGAAATCGTTGCGTGGAGTCGGAAACCCTTTTTCATCCCGCATAAATATCCGTAGCTTGCGTTGTACTGGCGTCACCGAACAGCACATGGGTCCTCTGCTCGCCTTCGTTGCTGCCCTGCTCGCCGTGCCCCTCTGCTCCTCCGCAGCACTCCCCGACGGCCCCGAGTGGCCCTCGCGGCCCCTGCGCGACCTGCTGTCCTCCAGCAGCGGTGGGCTGGGCCACGTGCTCGCCTCAGGCAACGCCTCAGGACTGCCCGCTGTGCTCCTGCACGACGCGGGCTCCTCGGCCCCCGCAGGCGACGTCGACGGCGACGGCGTCCCCGACGTCGTGGCCGCGGGCTGCGGTGCCGTGCACGTCGTGCTGGGGCCTGTGACCGGTGGCCTGTGGCGCCTGGGCGACGCGGTGGCCCAGCGCAGGGCTCTCCGCATCGACGCCCCCGACTGCCCCTGCTCCGCCGTGCGCCCTCCGCCCTCCCTCCTCGCTCTCGGGCGGGGGTGGCGCCCTGCGTATTTCCTCCTCGGGTGTTGTGTGCTGCGCCAGCAGGGCGATGTCAGTGGGCGCGCTGCTGTGTCCGTTGGCTGACAGCGTTGTGAATTTCAGTCCTGTCTTGCTTTTCGCTTCTCCATCGGTTATTTCCCCCTCGACTTCAGCCCGTTCTCCATCCGATGTCCTGTGGCAGAAGCGCCGCGAGGCGTGCCACGCATTTTTCTACTCTAGTTGCGACTCGGTCTCACTGGTTGTGGAGGGGGAGGGTCGAGATCTGTTTGCTTGCTTGGCTGCGCTCTGCTGACGCCCCTCCACTGGCAACCAATTGGGCCGGCTCTCAATCCTCGGGTCCTCACACCAACATGGAATGGGGATGGCACAGGCGGTAGTTGTGGACAGCGCCGGCGACCTCAACTGCGACGGCCTGGCCGACGTCAGCGTCGTGTGCTCCACGGCCTCGCCCAGGCGCTCTGTCTCCCACATCCTCTTCGGCCACCGCCACGTCGACGAGTGGCCCCGCGCCCTCGGGCAGTCGGCCGCCTCCCTCGCCCTCGTCGGAGGCGCGGGGCCCGTCTCGCGCGTCGCGGGCGTCGGCGACGTCAACGGCGACAAGTGCGACGACGTCGCCGTGTCGCTGGGCTCGTCGGTCCACGTCGTCTACGGCCGCCGCTCCCCCGCCTGGCCCGCTGTCCTCAACGTCACCAGCGGCGATGCGCCCGACGGCTTCGTCGCGGGCGGCGTCGGCGAGTTCGCTGGCGTCGGCGACGTCGACGGCGACGGCGTGAGCGACGTTGTGTTCGGCGACCCCGCGAGGGCCCGCGACGGCCTCGCAGGCGCCGGCGTCGCGTTCCTCGCGCTGGGCCGGAGGCAGTGGGCCCGCGAGCTGCTGCTCGAGCGCGCAGACGGCGTCGTGGCCCTCGCAGGCGCCCGGCAGTCGCAGAGGGTCGGGCTGGCCGTGTCGCCCGCGGGCGACGTCGACGGCGACGGCCTGTCGGACTTTGTCGTGTGCCTCGGCCCTGTCGAGCGCCCGCGGTACCTCGTCGTGTTCGGCGACCGCGCCGCGAGGTCCTCGTGGCCCCGCAACGTCACCATCGACGACGAGGCCGCAGCCTCCGCAGCGGCGCCCCTGCGCTCGTCGCTGCTGCTGGGCAACCAGAACGGCGG
>CACRSC010000022.1:77806-99439 GCA_902651635.1 Mastigamoeba balamuthi
ACGGGCCCGTCGTCGTTGGCATCACCGGATCTGCTGGGAGCACCTGCGGCCGGTACGCGGGCGCGCTGGGCGACGTCGACGGCGACGGCGTCGACGACGTGCTGCTCGGCGCCCCCGTGCGTTCCTTCGGCTCGGCCAACGCGGTCGTGGGCAGCAGCTACGTCCTGCACGGCCGCAACGCAACGGCGACCGCTCTGCGGGAGCTGCAGCTCTCGGGCGAGGAGGGGCTGGCGGGGCTGGGCACCGTCCTCCTGGGCGGCAGCACCGCGCCGTTCATCGGTGCCTCTGTGCGCGGCGTGGGAGACATGAACGGCGACGCGCTCGCCGACTTCGCCGTCGGTGCACCGGGAGCGGGCCGCGTCTACCTGAGGCTCGGGCGCACCGACCCCATCCCCGGCGAGAGTTCCATCGACGGCGCGAGCGTCGTCGTAGAGAGCGCAGAGCGCGGCGACCTGTTCGGGTGGTCTGTGTCGGCCGCTGGCGACGTCAACGGGGACCGTGTGCCCGACCTCGTCGTGGGCGCTCCTGGTGCCTCTGGTGGCGTTGGCAAGGCGTACGTCCTCTTCGGTCGGGCCGGCGAGTGGCGCGACGGCACCGTGCTGCGGACTGGAACCTTCGCAGGGGCCGTCGGCTTCGTCGTCGTTGGCGAAGAGGCCGTCGGCGGCTGCGGATACGTTGTCAGCGGCGCCGGAGACGTCAACGGCGACCACATCGACGACCTGCTGATAGGGGCGGCGCGTACGTCCGGCTCGCTGCAGCCGAGCGACCTCCTGCTGTGCAAGCACGTCGTCGCAGGCCGTGCCTACGTCGTGATGGGGCGCAGCCAGTGGCCTAGCACCCTCAGCCTCTCCCACCTCGACGTCTCCGACGGCTTCGCCGTGGACGGCATCGTCAGGGGCGCGTCGCCGCCGTTCGCCCTGAGTGGCGCCTGCGACCTCAACGGGGATGGCATCTCAGACATCGCCGTGGGAACCAACGAGGGCGGCAACCTGTCCGTGCACGTTGTCTTTGGCGGAGGTTCCCGGAGCAGTCCCGTGCTGCACGTCGGCGAGCTGAACGGATCCAACGGCCTCACCATTACCGCAGAGGTCGGGCCGTCCTCTGCCCGCGTCAGCGTCGCCTGCGCGGCAGACGTCAACGGCGACGCCGTCGGCGACCTGCTTGTGGGCGTGCCTGCGGGAGTGCGCGTGCTGTTTGGCCACAGCGGGGTCTGGCCCACGGTCGTCGGCCCCCTCGAGATGGAGAGCATGTCGTCGCTGATACCGTCGCAGAGCGCGACCCCGCGCGACGTGGCCTTCGCGGACGTCAACGGCGACGGCCTGTCGGACGTTGTCATCGCGAGCTTCTCGCCGCGGACCTCTCCCGAGATCAAGGTCGTGTTCGGGCACCCGGGCGCGTGGCCCGCGAACACGCTGGTCGAAGAGGCCGTGGGGACGACGTGCTTCAGTGTGGACTGCCGGGACGCGGCTGAGGAGCAGGTGTCCGTCGCGTCTGCCGGGGACTGCAACGGAGACGCGGTCGACGACCTCGTGGTCGGGACCGTCGAGCACAGGCTCAACACGGGCAGGGCCTGGGTGCTGCTGGGCTCCAACCTGCGCGCAGGCACGCCCATCGCCGGCAAGCAGGGATGCTGCGATGCCCGTGTGGGCCTCGCGTACAAGTTCGCTGTCCCCTCCGACGCCTTCGCTGTCGGCCACGGCGCCCGAGTGTCGCTCAGCGCCGAGTGGCCCGACATGAAGCCGACCGCCTGGGGTCGCGGCAACTCGTGGCTGAGCTTCGACAGCAGCACCGGCGCGTTCAGCGGAGTGCCCACGTCGACCCGCGAGCGCCTGCCCATCACCGTGTACGCGACTGACGCCAGGGGGGTCAGGGCGAGCCAGAGGTTCTCCCTGAAGGTCCGCCCGGCCGTCGCCGTGGACATCGGGCTCAACGCAGACGGCGGGGTCAAGTACAGCGGCGGCAGGCACTGCGAGACCGCGCTGGCGCCCATCGTCGTCAGCACCACGGCGTCGGGGAGCAGCGTCAAGGTGGAGCTCACCGCCAGCGCCGCTGAGTCGATACGGTCCAACGAGCAGGAGGGCGCAGACGCCCGCGTGCTCGGCACCGGGCCGGCGTGGGAGTGGACAGCCAGCGGGACCGCCGAGGGCCTCAGCAGGCTGCTCTCCGGCATCGTCGTCAAGCACGACTGCCACGAGATGAGCCTGAGCCTGCGCCTGGCCGCGTACGACGAGCAGGAGGGGCTGGACGGGGTCTGCAGCGTCGAGTGGTCCGCGCAGAGGGAGCAGACGGAGGAGGAGGAGGAGCGGGACGACGACAGAAGGCGCAGGACTGTGCGCATCGTGAGCATCACGGTGCCCTGCTGCGTCTTCGGGATCGGCGTGCTGGTGACAGCTGTGACGTGGCCCAAGCACAGGTGCTGCAGGCGAAGAACGGGGCAAGGCCGTGCCCACCACGAGATGAACAACATGTCCTAGGGATCCAGCCAGTTCCAACAAGATCAGCCTTCATGACTGCCTCATTGACAGCAGCAGACGGCCCTCTCAGTCCAGATGAGGGGCGACCAAATAAAGCCCTTGCATCTTCAACACTTGCCAGTCTTCAGGACCGCAATGCACTTCCTTCATTCGAGGTGCCCACTGGCTTCTTGATGGGTGTGTTGGAGAAAGTCTGGACGGCTCTTGAGTGCAGCCTCCCATTGGGCTTTCTTTGTTGGTGAGCGAGGAGGTACTCCTGTGTAGCTGCTCAGGGTCCACATGCAAGATCAAAGAACATTAACGGAATTTGCGAGAAACAATGAGAATCAATTGATATCATTCTCGAAATATCTCGAGGTCTGATATCTGATATCAGCGCAGAATATCGCGGCGCGCAATTGACATGAAAAGGAGCGCGGCAGACGCTCGGTTCTACCAGACGCGCCTCGGAGACGCCCCAGCAGGCCCGCAGCCGTCCTCCGAGGCGTGCCCCATCGAGATACCCGACGAACCCGACGAAACCTGCACGAAACCCGACGACGCCATCGCAGGTGCAGCGCAGGCACCGCAGGCGCCTCCGCAGGCGCAGCAGTTACAGCAGCCACCGGCCAAGCGGCACAAGCCCAACGCCCCCCTGGCTGAGCGCGCACGCCCCTCCACCCTCGACGACGTCGTGGGCCAGGACAAGGCCGTGGGCCCCGGCTCCCTCTTCAGGTGCCCCCGCGAAACCCGGACCAAACGCGCCGGAAAAGCGTCCCAGAATCCATTTTTTGTGTGCTGCGCGGGAAATTTCAAGAAGCGGTTGCGCCAGAGTTTTTTGCCAGTCAATTGAACTAACTAAATGATATGATTTTGGGGACTTGCGCATAGGTCGCTGGTGGACAAAGGGAACGTGCCGAGCGTGATCTTCTGGGGGCCGCCGGGCACGGGCAAGACGACGATCGCGCGGGTGCTGGCGCGCGGGTCGAGACAGAGGTTCGTCGCCCTGAGCGCCACGAGCTCCGGCGTGCCCGACCTCAAGCGCGCCATCGGCGAGGCCAAGCAGTCCTCCCAGATGGGCGTCAAGACCCTGCTCTTCGTTGACGAGATCCACCGGTGCGCCCTCTCTCAGCTTCCCAGGGGTTGTGTGCTTTCCTTGGCCACTTGGCAGATTGTAAGCTGTAGTTTGGGACTTAAAGTGCCCACGATGTGTTGCAAATTGACTTTTGTACTTGCCAATCGATTTGTGTCTTCCTTGGGTACTTAGCAAATTGTAAGTTGGGACTAGGGTCCATTGACAACACAGCGTGGGTGGGCACTTACGTGCATTGCCAAATGATATGGGGCGCTTTGGTAGGTTCAACAAGCTGCAGCAGGACGTGCTGCTGCCAGCGGTGGAGGACGGCACCGTCACGCTGGTGGGCGCCACGACCGAGAACCCGTCGTTCGAGGTCAACTCGGCGCTGCTGAGCCGCTGCACCGTCGTCACGCTCGCGCGGCTCAGCGCCCGCGACATCGCGGCCATCTGCCGCCGGGCCCTCGAGGCTCAGGGGCTCTCTGCCCTCGTCGCCGGCGACGTCGTCGATGCCGTCGCCGAGTCCGCGGACGGCGACGCCCGGCGTGCGCTCAACGCCATCGAGTCGCTCGTCAAGGCCGCCGAGTCCAACGGCGGCGAGCCCGTCGGCGTCGTCGAGGCGCGCAGGCTGCTCGCGGGGGCCGGCACGGTGCTCTACGACCGCGAGGGCGAGGAGCACTACAACATCATCTCGGCGCTGCACAAGAGCATGCGCGGCTCGGACCCCGACGCGGCTCTCTACTACCTCGCGTGCGCACACACGCACGCGCGCGGGGCGCTGAGTGTGCCCGGCGCCACAGGCGGATGCTGAGGGGCGGCGAGGACCCGCTGTACATCGCGAGGAGGCTCGTGAGGTTCGCGAGCGAGGACGTGGGGCTGGCAGACCCCAACGCGCTCACGCAGGCCGTGGCCGCCTACCAGGCCTCGCACTTCATCGGCATGCCCGAGTGCAACGTGTGCCTCGCGCAGGCCGTCGCCTACCTCGCGCGGGCGCCCAAGTCCAACGCACTGGATAGGGCCGCCGGGGCCACCGAGGCCGCCGTGGACAAGTACGGCTCGCTGCCGGTCCCGCTGCACCTGAGGAACGCGCCCACGGGCCTCATGAAGAGATTGGGGTACGGCGCCGGCTACCAGTACAACCCCGACTACGTGGCGCGCGGCGAGGAGGTCACGCAGACGTACCTGCCCGACCAGCTCCAGGGCACAAAGTTTCTCGACTACCCGGAAGCACACACGGCAAGCGCAGCAGGCTCTGCAGGCCCTGCCGTCTCTGCTGTATCTGCACTCTCTACAGGCGCAGCAAGCTCTGCAGGCGGGGCTCCGGCCGCGAAGGTCGAACACGATTGACCTCCTCTAGGAACCAGTTTGTTGCTCTTCCAGCAGCGCTGAGCTGAGCCGATCACTTTGTTCTAGAACGCACTAGGGTCTTCTTCTAATACTGTGTTGCCTGACATGGTGTACGTGGGAGACAATCTCGATGCGGGTCGGTCTGTCGGTGGCTGCGGCCTCTAGTAGCCATCGGCTTCGTGCAGCTGCTCGTACAGCTTGGGGATCTCCTGCGCAAAGTAGGCGCGCAGCACGTGGCGCTTGAGCTTCATCGAGGGCGTTATCATGTCGCGCGCCGCGTCAAACGCGTGCTCGTGCAGCAGCACAGCGCGCGGTATCTCAAATCCCTTGAGTCTGCGGCAACAGCACTGTTGAGTCTCTGCGAAGTGGATGCAAAAGGGGGGCAACATACCCTGCCTCCTTCCCCACGCGCTGCATCTCGGAGAGGACGAACTGGGACGCCAGCGGGTGCCTGAAGGCACGTCAGAACAGAGGGCATGAGTAACGGGTTCGAAGAGGGCGCACTTGACGAGGTCAGCGAAGCCGAGGGAGGCGAGCTCCGAGTTCTTCTTGGCCCACTCGAGCAGGACGGGCGCACTGGGCACCACGACAGCGACAGGGAAGTTCTCGGTGGAGTCGCCGTGGACCCAGACATCGCCAATGACGGTGCTGCCGCTCAGGATGTTCTCGATCTTCTCAGGGCTCACGTACTCGCCCTGCGACAGCTTGAACAGCGCCTTGATCCTGTCCGAGACCCTGATCCTCCCCCTGCTCGTCAGCTCCCCTGCGGCGCAGTTGTGTGAGCTGCACGCGGCCACGCAGGAGCTTGGAGGCATCACGCTCACCGATGTCGCCCGTGTGGAACCAGCCCTGCGAGTCCATCACCTGCTCCGTCATCGCGCGGTCCTTATAGTAGCCAAGGAACACGAACTTGCCCTTGATGCAGATCTCGCCCCTCGGAGGGTTGTCTGCGCGCCACCCACACCCCGTCAGCCCAGAGAGTGAGCGCCGAGCGTGGGGCGGCTCTCGCGGGGTACCGGTGACGTAGTAGTTCATCTCGGGCACGTCGACGAGCTTGACGTGGTTGATGCAGTAGGGCAGCCCGCAGTGGCCCCACTCCATGTCGTCGGTCTCGTCCTGGCTCATGCCGTACCCCGCAGTCTCGGTCAGCCCGTACCCCTCGAGGAACCCGTCGGCCACAGTCACGCGGAAGAACTCTGCCGAGGGGGGAGGAGGGCGCAGCGCCACGTCAGGACTGCCGAGATGGCCGTGGGAGCGGTGGGATCACCTCCGAGGCCCGGGGGCAGGGGGGCGCCTGCGCTGAGCATGAGGACGATGCGGCCGCCGAACCTCTCCTTGATGGCCTTGAAGACGAGCTGGTCCGTCAGCGGGGCCGTCTGGCCGCGCCTGAGCCACGCGCGCTTCCAGCAGTACGCGGCCCAGAACGTGGCGCGCGAGATCGAGGACCTGCGCGAGAGCTCCTGCATGACGGCGTTGTAGACGCGCTGGTAGACGCGCGGGACCGCGGCGAAGACGGTGGGGCGCAGCATGGCCATGTCCTCGGCGACCGCGCGGACGTCGCCGCTGAAGTAGCCGGCCCTGCCGCCCAGGCGGATGATGGCCATCTCGATCGTGATGCCGTAGACGTGGGCGAGCGGCAGGAAGCAGAGGACGACGCACTCCTTGCCCTCGAACGCGCTCGGAATCCTGTCGATCAGCGCAATCGTGCCTGCCCCGCAGAGCAACGGCATCAGAGCCCGCGTACAGTGGGCACGGACCACCAGCCCCACCAGCAAGGCCCACTCGCAAAACAACCTTCATTACATCACACATAGCCCTCACAGCTCCCGCACAAAACTCGGGGAGCACAGACGATTGAAAAGTCATAAATACCACCGGAGCCGAGAGGGGTTTGGTACAGGGCACTCCAGAGCAGGCTTCCAGACACAGACGGCTGGAAGGCACCGCCAGCAGAGCAGTTCAGAGGGATGGGGCGATGCGTGCCTGCGAGAGAGCCCCGCTGCGAGAGGACGACACCCTTGGGGTCGCCGGTGGTGCCGCTGGTGTACATGATGATGGCGGGGTCGTTGGCGGCGACCTTGTAGCGCGTGTCGCGGGCCACGACGTCGTTGCCGAGGTCCTCGAGCTCGCTCATCAAGTAGTCGAACTTGCGGTCGTCCGTGGCCTGCTCCCTCAGCACGTGCTCCACGGGCCTCGAGTCGATCACCACGACCACGGGGCGCTGCCCACAGCACGAAGGGGTGTGGTCAGTATCAGTCTCTGGCGGCCAGGAGAGGAGATGTTGAGGGTGGAGGGGAGGGGGGTATTTGTCAAAGCGCCACGAGAGCAAAGGGCACATCGTGGAACCAGTAGGAGAGCAACAGCAGGATTGATAGGGCAGGAGCAGGAGGGATCCAGCTGGTCACCACGCAGTACACTGACGAGTATAGGGCATCCCTGGCGGAGGGCCAGTGGGAGAGACAAGGGAGAGCAACACAAACAAAAGACAAACAAAATGAGAATCATGACGCAACGCAGGCAACGCAGGATAAGAGGGAAATGCTGGGCAGCCCGGGATCTGCTGGCGCACGTGGAAGTCGGCGTGCTCGGCAGAGAGCTTGTCGAGGGTGGCGCGGAGGGGCTCGAGCTTGTCCGACGTGGCGAAGACGGCCTTGGGCGCCGAGTGCCTGAGGGCGAAGGCGAGCACGCTGTCGCCCAGCGTCTCGTAGAGCGGCACGTTGAGGGCGCCCAGCTCGCTGCAGGCGAAGTTGACGATGTGCCAGTCCTCCCTCGTCTGCGCCCAGAACGCGATCGTGTCGTCGCGGACCACGCCCAGCACCGTCTCCAGCGCGTTGGCCAGCCGCCGCACCCGCTCCGACACCTGACGGCCGAGAGCGCCCACGTCAGCGCAGGCAATTCCCGGGATGACGTGTTGCTGGGGAGCCATTTATAGATCTGGACTATTAATAGCTCCGGGGGTGGCGGGATGACGAAGAGATATTTCCGATATGGAATACCGGGATTCTCCCACGTTGGGCAACACGCCGATAGGTGGGCAGCAGCAGCAGAGCAGGGGGGGAGAGAGAAAAACAAATTTAGACCTGGGCACGGGTCGTCCAGACGAACTGGCCCCGCTTGCCGCCGGGCAGGTACTCCCTGTAGCCGAAGAGCGGCTGGTCGGGGCCCTCGCGCGTGACGACGCGGAGCAGGTCGGGCGCCGTGCGGATCTCCGGGTGGTTCGACTCGATGAGGCCCTCCCTGTACTTGGGGTTCCGCACGACCACCTCCCCCGTGCGCTGCGCCTGCATCGTGGGCGACGGCGGCTCTCTGCACGGCGAGATCTTCATGGCGGGTAGCGTTGACGGGGTGCGGTTGGGGGTGACTGACTGAATGTGTCTGCGGAATGCGGTGACTGTCACTGCGGGGGGTGTGTAACACGCAAAAAAGGACTGAGGGGTAACACCGTTGCGCTTTTTTAGAAATAAATCCTGGCTGATTCGTGTGCCGTCCGTCGGGCGGCAAATTGGGGCGTCGGAGCACCGCGAGCGGACCTCCCGTTGCGACGGGGCGTGTGACGCCGGCGTAGTGACACCCCGCGCACGGAATGCACGACCGGATTGGATACTGGAGGGCGTTTGGAAGAGATTTTACGATCTCGATATCTCGATATCCAAACGGACGCGGAGGGCGGCCGCATAGTGGCCGGTCGCGCTGACAGCGTCGTGGCTAACACCGCCCAGCCATTTGGACTCTCCGCTGGTCCCCCGAAGGAAAAGGAAATGCCACGGAATGCCGGCCACCACGAATGGCATCTGCTGCCAAATTCGCGAATACCGGGCTCCGGTGCCTTGGCAGTGGCCCTGAGGGGTCTCCGGAGGCTGGGGCACTCCCACAGTACCCCCGGGCGCCGCCACGGGGCCGTTTTTCAGCGGTTGAGACGCCCATTTCCGGTTTTCGAGTGGCCTGTAGCACCGGCGTGTGCGGATTCTCAGGATATCCACACACCTCTGCGTGACCCCAACCACCCGGTGACGCACGCCCGTGCTGCTCCTGTGCTCCGGCACATCGCCCCCCACTCGCCCCTACTTCTCCCCACCGCCGGAACCGCGCAGGAGCCGTCGGATTTCCGCTCTCTCTCTCGGGGTGGCTGGGCTGCGGCAGATGCGTTTTTGGCTGCTGGCTCTGCGCACGCGACGGCCCATGCAGCCCGCAGACCCCGCAGACGACAGCGCCACGCGGGCCGCGTCCCTCGTCGCGGCGTTCCGCTCGATGGGCGCCGCCGACGCGGCCGCGGCCGTGGCCCTCGTGCGCTCGGCGCTGCCCGAGCGCCCGGGCTCGCAGGCGCCGGCCTCCCAGCGCAGCCTCGCGGCCCTCGTCGTCCTGCGCTCGGCGCTGCGCCACAGCCCGGGCCTGCTGGCGCCCGCCGAGCGCCTGCTGGTCAGCGCGGCCCCGGGCAAGTGGCCCGCCAGCCCTGCCTCTGCCGCCGAGCTGCGGAGCGTGCTGCGCGAGGCCGAGGCCGAGGAGGGCCCCGCGCGCTCGTTCGCGCTCTTCGCCCGCGGGTTCGCGCACGAGCACGGCGTCGCGGGGGCCAAGCGCGACGCCCGCGCCGCGACGGCGCTCTACAGGCGGGCGGCCGCGGGAGGGGGCACCGCCGCGGCGCTGCTGGCGCTCGGGTGGATGCTGGACGCGGCCAGCGGGGGCCCCGCGGAGCAGCGGGACGCGCGCGAGTCGCGGAGGCTCTACGAG
The DNA here is from genome assembly GCA_902651635.1 of Mastigamoeba balamuthi. NCBI lineage: Eukaryota > Evosea > Mastigamoebida > Mastigamoebidae > Mastigamoeba > Mastigamoeba balamuthi. The sequence goes on from CACRSC010000022.1 coordinate 87,407, forward strand.
CGGGCGGCGGCGCTGGGCAACGCGCAGGCGATGGTCAACCTGGCCTACGCCGTGGCCAGCGACGACCGCGACGCGCAGGCCGCCGGGGGCATGTACCGGCGCGCCGCGTCGCTGGGGCACGACGGCGCGCGCGTGGTGCTGGCGTGCATGGCGCTGGAGCGGAGGGACGCGGGGGGCGCGGGCGAGGCGGTGGCGCTGCTGCGCGAGGCCGCGGCGGGCGGGTCGCGGGAGGCGGCGGAGATGCTGGGGGAGCTGCTGGCGAGGCCCGAGCGCGGGGTCGCGCAGGACGTCCGCGAGGCCGCGAGGCTCTGGAGGGAGGCCGGCAGCACCAGCCAGCTCGGCAGGCTCGAGGCCAAGGGCCCCCAGAAGCGCCCGCTGCTCCTCAGGTTCGTCCCCGTCTGACCGCACGGGGGCAGGCAGCGGGCAGCGGGCAGCCGAGGAGCAAAGGTGGGCGGGCAGCAACTCAACCGCAAGGCGACCCGCCAAGCCCGTCAAGACAGTGCAACAGCACGGCAGAAACTGAGGGATGGCGAACGGAACCCGATGTACAACACATGAGAACTGAGGAACCCGATGACAGACCTGTATGAGCGCCCGTTGGCCGTATAGCTTTGTAGATAACAGATAGGAGATGCGAGATGCTACCGAATGCGGTAATTGCTGTTCGTCCTTTTTTCCCCACTTGATCCGGAAATAAGGAGGCCACCGCTCGGGTCCTCTCTCTGCCCCGCGCCTCAACCCCGCCGCCGGCCTCCCGCCGTTGCGCGCAGCCCGTGGGGGCGCACGCGAATCGCATGAGGGAGAATCTCTTCTGGACCACGTGGATCGCCCCGTCACGGTCCACTCACCACCCGCACTGCCCCGATTGGTGCTGCCCCTGCTATTCCATTCCCACTGCTTTCCTCCACCGGCCGCTCACAATTGTTACACGATCATCGCCGCTCACACCACAGCAGACCCCCACCGCGGGCTGCATATCTCTCGCAAGGCTTCGCCGGTGGCAGCGCGCCGCGTCTGCTCGGTTCTCTACGGTTTACTCCGCTTTTCTTTTTCGTTTCCGAGAGGCGGATGCGGTTTTTCTCGCTGTGGCTGTGCGGCGGCGGTTCTCGCCAGCAGCGCCTGCACCGCCCGGACCCCTCGGCCCGCGTCCGAGCGCTCGTGGCGGCCTTCGGCCACGCCGGGCTGGCCGACTCGCGCTCGGCCGTCGCCGTCGTCCGCCGGTCCTTTGGCCCCGACGCCTCTGCGTGGCCGCTGGCAGCCCTCGTCGTGCAGCGCTCGGTGCTGCGCCACTGCCCGTGCCTGCTCTCGGCCCCCGAGCGCCTGGCCCTCGGCGCACCGCCTTGTCAGTGGCCCTGCGCTCGCAGGGAGCTCGCGGAGCTGCGGAGGGCCTGCGAGGCCGCCGAGGCCGCGGGCGACGGCCCCGCCAGGGCCTTCGCGTCGTTCGCACGCGGCTTCGTGCTCGAGCACGGCGTCGCCGGCGCCAAGACCGACAGGCGCGCTGCCGTCGCCCACTACGAGCGCGCGGCGGCCGCGGGCGTGGCGGCGGCGCTGCTGGCGCTCGGGTGGATGCGCGACGCGGCCAGCGGGGCGACCGCGGGCCTCGCGGACGCGCGCGAGTCGCGGAGGCTCTACGAGCGCGCGGCAGCGCTGGGCAACGCGCAGGCGATGGTCAACGTGGCCTACACGCTCGCCAACGAGGCGCAGCCGCTGGACCACCACGCGGCGGCCGCCATGTACCGCGCGGCTGCGGCGCTGGGCCACGACACAGCTCGCGTCGCGCTGGCACGCATGGCGCTGGTCAAGAGCGGCGGCGTCGAGGGCGGGGTCGAGGAGGCCGTGCGGCTGCTGCGGCTGTCGGTGGAGGAGGGCGGCAGGCCCGAGGCCGCGGAGCTACTGGGAAAGCTGCTCGCGAGGCCCGAGTTCGGGGCGCCGCAGGACGTACGGGAGGCCTCGCGGCTGTGGAAGCTCGCGGGGAGCAAGCTGGTGGGCGACCTCGCCGCCCGAGCCTGAGGGCGCGCTGTGTGCGGCGGACATTGAGAAGGTGGCTGTGGTTTGTACACTACGAGGAGTACAGAACGAATCAATTTAATTTCGCAGGCAACCAGCGAGTGGCCTCTGCCCTTGTCTCGCGCTCTTATACCCAACAGCGCTTCGCAGTCGGTCTAGATGGCAAGGGAAACCGCAGGCTGTGTACTGCCTCGAGTCAACGGCCTAAACGCTCAGCTACACCGGTTCGCCTGCTCCATGTGGTCCAGCAGACGAGGGCTCACACGAAGCAGCTCGAGGAGGACATTACAGGCCACAAGTGGAATCACCAGTCCATCCGGCGTCCGGGGCCCGCTTGTACTCGGCGTCCTCTGTGTCCAGTGCCTGCTTGTGCTCGGTGTCCTTAGCATTGGTTGAAGCTGTTGCAGCTTTTGATTGTTATCTCTTTTCTTCAGCTTCTTTAAGACTGCAGCTTCGACAGAATGAGAGTCAAAGAGAGAGAGAGAGAGAGTAAACAGGGGGAATACAGAGGGCAGATTCATTTAGCAGCTGTGTTGAGAACAGGTTCTGTTGGCGCGGGTTTGATCGTCCTGTGGTGGGACCCACCTTGGTGGCAGGCCCCCCGCGGCCCTTAAGCAGCAGCGAGGCCCCCCTGCCTGCAGTCGACATCAACTGAAGCTGGGGGATCGCAGAAAGTTGTTTCCTCTGTGCCGCGGTGTTCTCTTGTACTCTGCCTGTTGATTCTATTGTTCTGGCGGGGAAAGATACAACTGGTATTCTCTCGAGGGCTTCCTCAGTGCCCCCAGCGCCCTCTGCGATGGGCCAGTCCCTCTTGGCCACCAGCACCTCCGCGACGCTCGCGGCGTCCCACGAGCGTGCAGCGCGTGGGCTGCGTCGGCGACAGCTCCGGTACCCGCAGAGGCCCCACAGGACGTTCATCCCGTGCGGGTCGTTGTGGCAGAACCCCACGTCCTGCTGGGCGACATGCAGCACGGACAGCACCAACTCAGGCGCTCCTGAGTGAGCTCCAGGCCCCTGTCCTCCCAGGAGAACGTGAGGGCTGGACAGGACACGAGGCCCTCGGCCGGCGAGTGCAACCAGAGCACTCCGGGGCCTGCGCCGCTGAACATTTGGGCCGCACGCGCCAGCGCAGCAATTTGTTTTTGTTCACTGACGTTCTGCCCGAATATCAATTGTGCCGATTGATCGCAATATAGCACGGGGGCGCCTAGTCTTCTGCAACCGCCATGGCTGAGGATAGCAGGGGTACCTCACCACGATCCAGGACGTCGAGTGTCTGGTGTACGCCCTCAGCTCCGTGTTTCTCGAGCAATCAGCCAGCAGCAAATCATCGGTGTGACCAACAAAGAACCTGTGCCATTCAGTCGCTGCCATCCTGTTTCGCCCAATCTGTAAATGCACTCACACTTTCTCGCCCTCACGTTCTCCTGGTTCTACTGCCTGCTATTTAGACTCGACGCCACGCTCTCTTGCTCCTTCTGATTCCGCACCGTTCCATACATCAAACCTATCAATGCTGATTCTAACGCACAGCGGGAGAGCCGAGAGGAAGGCCAGTGTCATCTTCAGAAGACAACAAGAACAGCGCAAAAGACACGTGCGACAGCCACACCAAACTGAAATCTCGGATCTTGGACACAGCAACTTCAAGTCCGGTTTCAGCCAGTGGGCTGTATAGGGTTTGATGGGCGGCCAGGTGTGTGCAATCCCTCCTGGCACCTGGGGATGGTAGAGAGCGCACCCCACCCGAGGGTTGAGTGCGCTGCTCTCGCCGACCTCGGCACCCAGCGGAGAGCCACGCTGCGTGGCCTGCACCTGGGGATGACAGAGGGCACGCCCACCCGAAGGAGGACGTGTCGCTCTGCCGCCCTCGGCACTCCGCAGAGGGAACACGCGGCCACCCGCCGGGCGGCAGAGGGCACGCCCACCCGAAGGAGGATGTGCTCCTCTGCCAGCCACGGCACCCCACGGGAGGGAACACGTGTTCTGAACCCTCCCTCCTAGTCTCCCCGACGCAGCGGCGAGTGCTCACGACGACGACCGCGGGCTCTGGCTGGCTGAGCATCTCGTCGGGGCAGCTCTGTCGACGACGCTAGCGGCGGCCCGAGCCCATGATATCCGAAGAGGCGCGATGGTCTGTGCTCGGAAGGCTCGACCACCGTGTGCGGCCCGCTGCGCCGCCTCAGTCTCCACGCCGCCGGAAGGGCTCGCCGATGACGTAGGGGCGCTCGCTGATGACGTAGGGGCCGTGGAGGCGCTTCGTGTGCGGCATCTCCCTGTTCGCTGCGCTGCTTCGCGCCGCTGCCGTCTTCTTTGCCGGGCCTTGTCGATAGCGACGCCCGACGACCGCGCGAGATTAGCGCCACGCCCACGGCGCCACGCCGGCCCTGGCTGCGCACGGGCTGCGCACGACCCGCCTGTCCCCTCCACTGCGCGACCTCGACGTCCCCGCCGCGTGCCTGTGCAGCCCAGCGACCCGCTGGTGAGACAAGGGACCCCCAGCCCGTGCAGGCACAGAGGGCAGCAGTCTGAGCGCCCTCGCGCGTCGGGGCCATTACCGGGGAGAACCGCGGGAAAAAATCGCGGAAAACGGCCAGCAACAGTGCGCACGCGCACGCACACGCAGCAGGGTTCCATGCACGCATGATGCACGCCAGCTCGCTCGCGATGCGCCCCTTGGGCCGTGGGGCCTGCGCTGTCTCCGTGGCTTTTTTTGCTTGTGGGACCTGTGATCTTTCGTGGCACGGCCCCTATCAGATTCCGCTCACGTGTCTCGTGACGTTGAAGGCCAAATATCTCGGTCGGAAATCGGAGCGCCACGTATCTCATTGAGCCACTGCTTGAACAGAGCAGCAAGAGCGAGGCTCAGTGCGTCGCGACGGCATTCCAAACATTCGAGAACTGTATTCTCTGACCATCCATCATGCAGTTTCTTCAGAGGGATCTTCGACTTCAGTCACGAAGCGATGCCCGCTCTGCTGGCAGCGGAAAACCCAGCCCAACACCATTGATGCTGCGCCAAGCAATTCACGGGCTATTATTATTATTAACATGTGCAAAGCCCCTGGGATCACGCACACCGAGGCTGGGAGGAGGAGGGTCAGTTCACGTGGATCGGGATGATGAAGCGGGGGGGGGGGCCGGGGGACAGCGTGGGTGACAGGGGGTCTTGGCATTGGTAATCTGAATTGATAATGGCCAATTATGGCTCCAAGATATTGCGGTGCTTCAATTGCCCTTCCTGATATCAATTGTGGTGCCGTGACAAATCTGAGCACATTGTGGCGACAGCGGCAGCGCAAACAAATGGCACAGCTGATTATCCGCTTTCGTCAGGGCGTCCGTCACACAAAGCTGGCTGCCTCGGTGGTTGCGACACCAACGAGAAACCGCATCTGCGCCCAGTGCCTCGGTCCGAGACGAAGCGAGGCACACGACGTGAGGGGTCTCGTGTGAGCAAGGAGGGAAACTTGTCTTTTGATTTGGCTGAAAAATGTCCTGACGGCGGACAGAGCCTTGTGGTATCTGCAGATGGTTCATCGGGGTGGGTACCTGGCGTCCGAAGGGGATTTTGCAGCCCGACACCCAGGAGTCAACTGCCTTGAATAAATCTTCGCCAAATTGGCTTGGAGGATATCCCTACCTCCGAAGCCACACCGCCAGGCTGAGTGCTAGGCCTGTGGACTGGCATTCTGCAGATACCACTGCCCGAGGTCTGGACCCTGAGTGCAGGGGGTTCAGGCCCGAGCGGCTGAATTTCCGTCCACTCTGCGAACGGAGTTTTAAATGGCACAGCCGCATGGCACACTTGTGGGTCGCGGGGAAATCACTAGAAGGTCGCGTTCAGTGCTGGCGACTGGAAAGCGTGTAGCTATCGCCGAACCCCATAGCAGAGTGGTGCAGGAGAGCGTGTGTGGCCGAGCTGTACGGCAGCGTCTGTAGCAGAGATTTGCCCCTCTCAATTGCAATACGGCACCTTGATTGCGCTCCCGGAAAGAAATTATAGTGTATGCAATCCCGTGCTTTACTGTTCAGAGGGCCCGGAACCGCTTGCGGGGCATTCCAGATTGCTTGTCTCAGGGCACAGTCCGCGGACACTCCGGGAGTCACGAGGGGCAGATGAGGGGAGAATGCAGCGGGATTGGCTCTCCTTGGTCCACAGCTCCCCACCTCTGCCGGGGCCCCGAGGCGCGGTGGTACAGCCCAGAGGTCACCCCCCTCCGTCGTCGTTGCCTTAGGTGTCCTCTGGATGTGTGACTTGCCGCGGCCACCCCATGTGGAATCGAAGGGTTACCTTTGTTTGACTTGCTTCATGGCAGTGATACAGCACATGCCGCAGAGCCGCATGTACGAGATAGCCCCGGTGCACGCACCAATTGCATACTGTGACACTGGAAACGAACATTGGGCAGACGGTTCCATAAGCGATGTGGCCAACAGCTAGCCATCCCTTGATTAAAATAAGAGGCCTTGAATGACGACTGTTTGGCGGCGGTTGTGGTGGATTTGTCGACGGTTTTTATCTGAAAAGTCGGCCAATCAACGCACCTCGACTGCCGTATCTCCGGGGTCTGCCTTGGCCCTTCTCCAGTGCCATGGCGTGCTTCCTGCGCGAGTCCCAGGACCGTGCAGCGGTGCTCAGCCTCGCCACGCACCCTCGCCTCGGTGCCACGAGCCCCCTCGCTCTACTCGACCAGTCGCTCCTGCGGCACCTCTGCATCGTGGGAGTCCCCCGGCTCCCGCCCATCGCAGGCGTCTGCTTCGGCCGAGTGTCGCTGCTGACGTGGTGTCGCGACGGCGCGTGCGCTGTGACGGAGCTCGACGCCGGGCCGGCGGGGCAGAGGGCCCGCGTGGGCGACGTCCCGACGAGGCCGTGCGACGAGGACTGGGGCAACGACCAGGGGCGGCCCTCGGGCTTCGCCATGGTGGTCCTGTACACGGACCGGCTGCTCGTGACCACCCACCGCGTGGCGCACGCGGACAGGTTCTGGTGCGCCTGCGTGCACGACGCGGCGACCCTCGGGCTGGTCGCCTCGACGAGCAGGTCGGGCAGGAGCGTCGTCCACTCCACCCCGACCAACAGCGCGCAGATGGCCGTCGTCTCCAGGAGGGTCGGCTCGCACGACCTGGCCGTGGAGGTCCTCTCGGTGCCGGCCCTGCAGAGGGTGCGGCACTTCACTCTGAGGGGAGGGGATTTGGGGTTCGTTGTGGCCCAGTGGTCGCCTGAGCCCGACAGGCTCATTTTCGCATCGACTTCCTGGGCCCGTGTGGTCGACAGCGTCTCCGGCGCCACTCTGGTCTCTCTCGAGCTGCCGGAGCTCCACACGGGGGTCTATCCGCGCTGGTTCGTCCGTGGGGCCCACGGGGCTATCATCGAGTTCTGCCAGGAGGGTGTTCCGCGCCTGGGAGACATGTCGCTGCTCAGAGTGACGGACATCACGAACGAGGGCGCCCTGGCACAGAGCCACACGCTGACAGTCCCGCCGTACTGTGCCCCCCGCAAGTGCAAGCAGATCGGCCTTCACGAGCTCGACGACGGGAGATTCGCCATGTTCTCCCCCAAGGACTGCGTGGTCATCTGGCAGCTCAACAGGCACGCGCCCCCGCACGTGGTGACGACGCTGGAACCGTTGGAGGATGTCCCCCAGGGCTTCATTAGCTACGTCCACTCCTGGACAATAAGCCACGGGTTCGCATTCGCGATCTCGGTCGTCCGGAGGGAGGACAGCGAGGACCAGAGCGACCAGACGACTCGGGTGGAGTGCTACATGGAACCCAGCGGCACTCATGTGCTGACCACAACCATTCCCTCCGACTTCTACATGCACATGCACTTCTGTGCCCAAGGAGCCCTCAATTCTTCCCGCGGATGTGTGCACAGATACTAATCTGCGCCAGAAGAACTGAATGGACTAAGAGCGGTGTGGGTACTTTCTTTCGGGTGTATGTGGCGTGCCCTGGCGGCTGAACAACAGGACACTAGGGGGATGCAAGAAGGGTGTAGTTGAGATGGATGCAAGGTCCTGGGCAGAGGATAACTGTGGTTGCGTTTATTGGACCGGCTCTGCTCCTCTCTTGCCGTCCCAGAAGGTGTATGAGCTGTCTCAGTTCAATAGCCAGGAGCCCAGAGTGTGGAAAACACCATAAGAAAGGTACAGGTCTCCGGGTCACCTATCAGATTCCACAAGAAAAAAATGGCACACAAAACTGCAGTGACTCTGGACAAATATGAAACAGTGCTGGCCTTCGCAGCAACAACTGCTTCGTCCTTTGGCTGCAGTACTACGGGTGGTGCTGCGCGTTGGCACGTGGTGCGAGAGACCGCGGATTTACACAAATTCCCAAGAGGTATCAAATACCGCCATCTCCGAGACGTTGCCACTCCCGAGTGGATGTGTGTCCATGACCATGTCACCGACGGAACTCGCATCCGTTAGTGATTTTCTCCCGACACTCCGAGGCACGGGGTTTGCCCGTGGTGGCCCGTGAGAGGTGCGGGGAACCGGTACCATGTGACTCGGATTCATTGGACCCGTCTGTCATGGTCCACATGCCCCTTTTTGTCCGCTTTTCAGCGTTCTCACTTCTTTCCGTTCCGGCATCTGGGCACAATTGTCACTGAACGCCCTTCCAGGTGGCTTCTGCCCCCAGTACCACGAACCCAAGCGTCTGCTGTATGCGTTTTTTCTGCCGCCCTCAGCAGCCCTCTCCAGCACGCGTCGCTGCACTCGTCCGCGCGTTCCGTTCCATGGGCGCATCTGACGCCCTTCCCGCCCTTTCGGCCGTCCGTTCTGTCTTCCCGCGCCCTTCGGAGAACAGTCTCGCTGCACTCATCGTCCTGCGCTCGGTGCTGCGGCACAGCCCCGTGCTGCTGGCGCCCGCCGAGCGCCTGCTGGTCAGCGCGGCCCCGGCCAAGTGGCCCGCCAGCCCTGCCTCTGCCGCCGAGCTGCGGAGCGTGCTGCGCGAGGCCGAGGCCGAAGAGGGCCCCGCGCGCTCGTTCGCGCTCTTTGCCCGCGGGTTCGCCCACGAGCACGGCGTCGCGGGGGCCAAGCGCGACGCCCATGCGGCTACGGCACTGTATAGGCGAGCGGCTGCGGGAGGGGGCACGGCGGCTGCGCTGCTGGCTCTGGGATGGATGCTGGACGCGGCCAGCGGAGGCCCCGCGGAGCAGCAGGACGCGCGCGAGTCGCAGAGGAGCTACGAGCGGGCGGCAGCGCTGGGCAACGCGCAGGCGATGGTCAACGTGGCTTGCACGATCGCCGAGGGGCAGCAGCCGGACCACCACGCGGTCGCCGCGCTGTACCGCAGGGCAGCGGCGCTGGGCCACGACTCCGCGCAGATCGCGCTGGCCCGCATGGCGCTGGAGGGCACCGGTGGGGTCGAGGGCGGCGTCGACGAGGCGATCGCGCTGCTCGGGGCAGCGGTGGCGAGCGGCAGGACAGACGCTGCAGTGATGCTGGGAAAGCTGCTGGCCAGGACAGAGTTCGGGGCGCAGCAGGACGTCCGGGAGGCCTCACGGATGTGGAAGCTCGCCGGCAGCCAGCAGCTGCTCAGCTCCCTCGCCGCCAAGTGACTGCGGCTTGCTCGTGGATGGCGTGAGTATAGTATTGACCACAGACTTGTTGTTATCAACACAGAGAGCATTACGAAAATTGAGTTGACCAAATAAAACAAACAAACACTTGAGGCCTGCCGCCGCCTGATCCCGGTTGCGGTCTTCCAACGCAATCTGGTCTCTCCTAGACGCATGTTTGTTTGACAAGGCAATGAGCCAAACTGCTCTGCTCAGTGCTTTCAATATAAACAGCAAACCAACGTAATTGCGTTTAGTAGGTGGGACAAGCGTCTCAAGAGCCCAAGAGCTCCTGACAGCTGGACAGGGCGGCAGAGAGCCTGTCATTCCTGCAGGCCTGGGGAGGGAGCCCCCACAGCGCAGCTCCTGCCATGGCTCCTCTACGGCCTCTACGAGTGCACGGTGACCACGCGGTTGGGGAAGAGCTCCGCGATTGCCGCGCGCATGTACTCGCAGAGCTGCTGCGTCCGCGCGTTGATGGCGTCGACCCTCTCCCTGGCCCGGGCGGCGTCCGCCTCGGCCTCGGCGCGCTTGGCCCTGTTGCGCGCGAGCGACTGCTCGGCGCCCCTCCTGCACTCGACCTTCTGGTCGAACGACCGCGCGATGCGGTCGACGTACTGCGTCGACGAGCCCAGCTCGAGCAGCCTCATCACGCGCTCGCTCTGCAGCAGCGCCAGCACCGCGTCGACGGCCGCCACGCCGCCCGACAGCTCGCCCTGCGTCGCCGCGGGCAGCGCGGCCCCGCACGAGATGAACGAGCCCTCCTGCGTGCCCTCGTCCTCGCGCGCCTCGGCGATGCGCTGCCGCAGGAACGCCCGCAGCTCCATGAGGTTCCCCAGCACCGCCTTGCGCAGCGCCGGGCTCGCCGCGAGCCACTCGGAGAGCACCGCCGTCGCGCTCCTCGTCTGCGGGGCGTCGGGCGCCGGCGACGTCGCCGCCGCGTCGGGCTCGGGCGTCACCGCTGCGTCGGGCTCGGCCTCGCCCGCGGCCTCGAGCTCGATCGCGAAGTCCTGCGCGGCCTCCGCAGCGCCGCCGTCGGCCTTGGGCTCCTCGGTCTCCATGTACGCGGACCAGTCGATCTCCGGGGCCTGCGCCGCCGCCTCCGCAGCCGCAGGGGCCGCGGCCTCGGCCTCGACCTCGGCGGTGATGGCGGACCAGTCGATCTCGATGGCCTTGGCGGCCTCCTGGGGCTGCTGCTGCTGCTGCTGGCCCTGCGAGCCCTGGGCCGCCGCCTCTGCCGCGGGCTTGCGGCCCTTCTTGGCGTGCGCTCCGCTCCTCTTGCGCAGCGCGATGCCGCACGAGAGCTCGGTGGCGCGGACGAACTCCTCCTCGGCCTCGGGGGTCAGGACGGCTTCCTCGCGCATGACGAGGGCGAGGGCGGGCAGCTCGTCGGCGCCGGCGGCGTCGGGGCGGCGCATGGCGGCGGCGTAGGCGCGGTAGAGGGCGCAGGACGAGGCGAGGGCCGCGTTGGAGCGGACGCTGCCCACGACAGACTCGAACTCGGACGGCAGGCACGACGAGAGCCCGCGCAGCTCCGCCCGGACGTCAGCGCCTTCGACGCCCCACTCGCTGCAGAGCGACGCGTAGGCGCCCCTGCGTTGCTGGCGCCGTGAGCGAAGCGAGACAGAGGCTGGGGAGAATGAGAGTTATGAGAGAAGAGAGAGGGAGAGGAGAGAAGACGGAAGACAGAAGAGAGAAAAGAGAAGAGAGAGGAGAGAGGAGAGGGCTGACTGGTATTGGGCGATAGTGCTGCGGATCTCGTCGGCCTGGCGGTCGAGCTCCGCTGCGTGCTTGCGCTCCGCCTCGACGCCCTTCCTTGCAGCGGGCGCCTCGTACCTGCGCGGCGCAGAGCACATCTGTCAGCCGCCTGGGTGCCACAGCGCCACAGCAAGAGCATGTGGCCCCCAAGTGCAAGACGAGGCCAGCCAGGGGCGAGAAGGAGAGAGCAAAAACAAAGGGAGAGAGAGCGCGAGAACACAAACGAAATCAACTGAATCGTAAAGAGAGCAAAAACAAAGGGGGAAAGAGAGGGCGCGGGAACACAAACGAAATCAACTGAATCCACAGGGACGGGAGAGCGGGAGCCCACTTGATCAGATTGGAGACCTCGTCCGCCACGTCCGCCAGCCCCAGCAGCTCGCTCTTGGCCGCCTTGGCCGCCTCGTTCCACGCGTATAGCACCGGCGACGTGTACCTCCCCAGCAGCGACTGCGGCAGAGGCAAAGAAGGGGGGTTATTTGTCCGATCGATTTCGCGATCGCAGGCCCACAGCAGCGGGGGGGCGCGGACCTTCGTCTGCGGCTCCTCGCGCATGGCGGCCTCCAGGGCCAGGGCGACCTCGCGCGCCGTGACCCTGCCGACGCCGGCGAGGGCCGCGCGGGCGCCCGAGGCCGCGGGGGTGGCGGCGACGGCGGCGGCGATGGCGCGGTGGAGAGCGGGCTGGCGCCGACGCC
>CACRSC010000022.1:100262-291521 GCA_902651635.1 Mastigamoeba balamuthi
CAGGGACGGGAGAGCGGGAGCCCACTTGATCAGATTGGAGACCTCGTCCGCCACGTCCGCCAGCCCCAGCAGCTCGCTCTTGGCCGCCTTGGCCGCCTCGTTCCACGCGTATAGCACCGGCGACGTGTACCTCCCCAGCAGCGACTGCGGCAGAGGCAAAGAAGGGGGGTTATTTGTCCGATCGATTTCGCGATCGCAGGCCCACAGCAGCGGGGGGGCGCGGACATTCGTCTGCGGCTCCTCGCGCATGGCGGCCTCCAGGGCCAGGGCGACCTCGCGCGCCGTGACCCTGCCGACGCCGGCGAGGGCCGCGCGGGCGCCCGAGGCCGCGGGGGTGGCGGCGACGGCGGCGGCGATGGCGCGGTGGAGAGCGGGCTGGCGCCGACGCCACGCACTGGGCACCCGCCGGCGGTCGACCAGCCAGTCGGCCGCCGCGGAGGCGTCGATGTCGAGGGGGTACTGGGCCTCGGGCTTCTCCAGGCCGCTCGCGCTGGTCGTTATCATCGTCGACCCGGGGTGACGGTGTTGGGTTTGACCCTCGTATCTGCTGGATATTATCGGGCAAATATCGGCGTATCTTGCGCGAGATAATGAAGATTCCTGTTTAGTCAGCCTGTATTGGGGAATCAGCCACGGTCGTGAGGGCATTCAGGACGAGTCGCTGTTACGCTCGCGCTGAGATGAAGACCCCATATGGCACTTTCCTCTTACGCAGAGGAACCCGGCCAGGAGAAAACTGCCTGCCTATCAGGCGGCTCCTGCCTGGGGCTTGGCCTGGGCATTTCCGTGGCAGATCTTAATTGGGATCGGGGATATCGGGCCCCTATTTATAGCAGTGAGTCAGAGATATGGACACGCCGGGCGGCCCAGACCCCGCTTCCGCTGCCGCCGCCGCTGCCACAGCCGCCGCAGCCCCGGCGGCCCCGGGCGCCGCCGCCCTCATGGCCCAGCGCATCTCCAGCTTCGTCGACGCGGCCTCGTCGACGCTGGACGCGCTCGTCGCGCTCTCCGCTGTGCGCCACGTCACCACCACGTCATCCGACCAACATCGCGCTCCTAGGGGTTCGAGGGGATGCGGAGGGAGGAGTTTGAGCAGGGGCGGGCGCGGGCCAAGGAGGCGCTGGGGGCGGCAGTGGACGCGCTGCTGGCCCGCGAGATCGGGCTGACGGCCCTCGCAGACGCCCGGCAGAGCAGGGAGAACCACCGCCACAACGTCGTCGCCGAGCTCTCGGCCACCGGTGGGCACACAGGGGCCGGGTGTGGAACTGACGCGGCGGGCGGGGTGGGCCCTCTCTGGGGGGCGCAGAGGACGACTACCTCAAGGACCTGCTGGTCATGCAGAACGTGTGGGAGCCCGAGATGAAGAAGGCAGGCGTCGTGTCGCAACAGGTCGGGGGCAAGATCACTTGATTTTTGGGGGAGAGGGGCTCTTGTGAGGAAGCAAGTAATGACGGGTCGTTGCAGGACCTGCACGTGATGTTCAGCACGATGGGGCAGCTGGTGATGCTGGCGTCGGAGCTGAGCAAGCACCTCGCCGCTGCCAAGTCGTTGCCTGGGCCCGAGCAGCGCGTCGGCGAGATCTTCAAGAAGAACGTGAGCAGGCAGACCCACTCCCCACCGTCTGCCATCGATCTCACGCGAGACGCTCGCTGGGCTGCTGGGCGCAGATCCCCTTCATGAAGGTGTACATCGAGTACGCTGTGTCGCAGGTGCAGGCGACAGAGATCATCCAGAACGCGGCAAAGAGCAGCAAGTTCAGGGATTTCATGGAGGTATGCCCCGCGAGCTGCTCAGGCCCGGATGGCCGCCCTTGCGACAGCTCTCGCCTCACGTACCGCCCCCACGACAGAAACTCCGTGCGGCGCAGCCCGCCGTCCGGGGCATGGATGTCACCGCGTACCTCATCAAGCCCACGCAGCGCATCACCAAGTACCCCCTCTTCCTGGCCGACCTCATCAAGCACACGCCCCAGGGTGCGCTGAGAGCGGGGCAACCTCCTCTGATCTGCGTGGCCCTCTGTGCAGACCATCCGGACTACAAGGGCCTCGAGGAGGCGCTGGAGGCGATGCGCGACTTGCTCAAGATGATCAACAGGAGGACGAGCGAGCGCGAGGCTCGCACGCTGCTGGCGCGCGTCCTCCCGGGGCTCTCGTGGAGGACCGAGCCCGCGTACGACCTCCTGAACTCGCGCTGCAAGCTGCTGGCCGAGGGCTACAAGATCGCCACGTCGGTCTCGGGGCTGCAGGACAAGGGCAACGCGCTGTTCCTCTTCGACAACCTGCTGGTGGTCCTCGTGGCCAAGGACAAGGACCACTACCAGGAGATCGCAAGCTTCCCCACGGCGGGGCTCGGGGTCCAGGGGACGTCGAACAACATCATCTTCCTGACGCACGGCGTCACGCAGTTGACCTGCGTCTTCCCCGACCTGGCCGACGCCCTCCGTTGGGAGAGTGGGTTCCAGAGCGCCATCGCCCAGTCGGCAGACGCCAACCCGCTCCTCAAGGTGCGACGCACCGCTGCGTGCTCACTGTCCGACTTAGCACCGCGCCAGATGCAGCAGTCCAAGTCCAAAGTGTCCAAGAAGGAGGAGCGAGAGCGAGCCAACACGATATCCAGCCCGCTGGCATCGGACTCCCCGACGCTGGAGGTGGCGATGAGCCCCGTGTGCCCGCACTCGCAGGCGGAGGGGCCCAGGGATCCCAAGGACGCCAAAGAGGCGCGACCGACAAAGGAGCTCAAGGAGGAGGCGTCGGACGACAGGCTGACCAAATCCCCGATCAAGAAGCGCAGCACACTGCGGTCCCTCTTCCGCGGGCGGGACAAGAAGTCGGAGGAGGAGGCAAAGAGGAGGTACTCGGACGTGCCACCTGCGGCGCAGGAGCCCGAGCAGAAGAAGGGATCCCCCTCGCGCCCCCTCTCCGCAGGCACGGCACCGCAGGTCTCTCCCCAGATGAGCGCGATCGAGTCCGACGCTTCTGTGTCGCCTCTCTACGCTCCTCCGCCGGCCAAGGGGGAGGAGCCTCCCCATCTCGACCTGGTTCCCACAGGCGAGGACGCAGCGCTCAGCCCATCCCTGGCTTCTCTGGGCTCCACAGACAAGGACAAGGACAAGGGACGCGAGTCTCCTGTTCCGACAGCACCGAAAGAAAAGACTCGCGAGACCGAGTCGCCAGTACCGCCGTTATGTGCGCCCATCCCCACTGTCCCCAACACGCTGTGCATCGTGGCTCCTCCGGACAAGGTCGGAGACAGACCTCCCCCACCGCCGGTCTCGCCCGACGTCGGCCACTCGCCGCTGCCTCCGTCTCTGCGACCCTCGGACAGCGACGCCTACCTGCCACCAGTTCCGGCTGACGGCCGTCGGTTTCTGATGCGCTCGGGCTCGTCGCCGCCGCTGCCACCGATACCACCTGTGGCGGAGCATGAGGAACTCCCTCCGGCCACTGCTGCCACCACGGTCGACATACCTCCCCCGCCACTCGACTCGGTGCACATCCCTCCGCCACCACTGCCGGAAGAGGAAGACGCAGCCCCGGCCCCGCCAGTGTCATCGCCTAGGCACGCAGCAGCGCCCGTCCCGGCCAGTGCTGAGCACATCCTACCGCCGCCGCTCCCTGCAGTTGCGGCACAGCCAGAGACAGCCAAGGCCCCCTGTGCGCAGTCGCCAATGCAGACAGCGGCTTCCGTGCCACCGCCGTGCAATGAGCCGCCATCATTTCAGCTCGCTCCACCGAAGGACCCCGCGCCCGAGCTCCCGATAGGCCCTCCTGTAGGGCCCCCGCCTCCGCCCCCAGCTGGTGTCTCTGCCAAGCCACCGCTGCCGTGCGGAGCCAAGGTTGCCGAGACTGCGGCAGCAGTGCCCGGGCAGGGCAGAGCCAAGCCTCCTCCGACAAGGCCGCCGCCTCCAACTCCAGGTGCAGGCCACCCGCCTCTGGCGGCACACCCACCGGCAGCAAGCCACCCGCCAGCTGCATCACACCCGCCAGCAATCCACCCGCCAGCACCAGCTGCATCACACCCGCCGCCGGCAGCAAGCCACCCGCCAACTGCGTCACACCCACCGACAGCAATCCACCCGCCAGCTGCATCACAACCACCGGCAGCAAGCCACCCGCCAGGCGCATCACACCCACCTGCAGGGCGCGCAGGGCGCGGGGTACACCTGCAGCCCCCGGCAGCTGGCGTGCACAAGGACGGCCCGCGATCGCCAGGTTGTGGCATGGACATCCCCCCGCCGCCTGTGTCGCCAAGGTCGCTGCCGCATCCGCCACCGCCGTCGCCACGCCGCGGAAGCGTGTACGGGGGGCCGCCTCCACAGCCATCGCCGCGCAGGGTTGCAGGGAGGTCTGTGCCGCTCCCGACAAGGGCAACTGCTGCAGGAGGCCCGGGCCACGCCGCGCCGGCAGATGCCCGGGGGTCGCTTGGCACAGGGGCCCCGACATCCGCTCTGAAGTCGCCTGCGCAGCAGTGGTGCCCCAAGAGCCCTCGGTCAGAGACAGCGGCCCCGCCGCTGCCGCCGAGGAGGCAGCCGCAGGTGCAAGTGCAGGTGAGAAAGCAGCCACCACCATCCGGCAGATAGAGAGACTGCCTCAGCATTAGCACTGGGACCCGTACTCCAATGCGAACCAGTAAGCTAAAAGCACGGTCTTGTTCTCAGTGCCCACTGCCTGCCGTGCACTGACCTCCGCACAGGCCACATTGCCCTGAGATGTGAGAGCTGCACGGCACTGGGTGGTCTACAGGCCCAAGTGAGCCGGCAGGCCCAAGCTCAAAGCTCGGCCTTGGCTGTGCCCTCGGCGCCCTCTGCCCTGACCTCCTCCCAGACGGCCTTGAGGAGCGAGCTGTCCGACCCGAAGGCAACGTCCTGGCCCATCTCCCAGATCATGACGCCGCCGAGCTTGTGGCGCATGGCCATGGCGGTCTTCTTGCGCAGCAGGTCGGGCCCGTTGAAGTAGTAGTCGGCCACGAGGTTGGCCTTGGCGTCCAGCGGCCCGTGCTCGCGCTGCAGGTCCGCGTAGGTCTTCCAGTCGCCCGTCGTCGTGTGCCTGGCGTAGAACGGCAGGCCCAGGGTGAACTTGGCGGGGTCCACCCCGCACGCCTCGATGCCCTTGACGACCTCCTTGGCGAACTGCATCGTCGAGTGCATCCCGCCGCCCCTGTGCACGTCTGCGGCCGCCGTGAGTCGCTGGGGGGCACCGAGGGGGCCCGCACTGTCGTAGGCCATCATGTGGATGAGGTCCACGTAGCGCTCGACGCCCGTGCCGGCCAGCAGGCGCTCCTGGCCGGGGTAGAGGGCCATCGTGACCACCTTGCCCTTGAGCGACAGCTCCGCGTGCAGCTCCTCCAGCAGCGCGAACAGCCTGCGCCCCCGGGGGGGAGGGGGGGACAACGCAGCGCGTCAGCAGGGAGGTGGGCAAGGGGTTGGCAGGGAGGGGGCACCCCTGCCACTGGGCCTGGCCGTTGGGGTACTCCCAGTTCATGTCGACGCCGTCGAGGCCCTCGCGCTCGCAGAAGTCGACCAGCGAGCGCACCAGCGCGGCCCTGCGGGCGCCGTCCACCGCCACCTGCGGCAGCGCGCCGCTCCGCGAGTTGCCCCCGACGCAGAGCATCAGCGCCGTGCCGTGCCTGTCCGCCGCGGCCCGCGCCTTGGCCATGACCTCCTCCGACGGGTACCTGCAGGGGCGACCCCCCAATTCCCGGAAACACATGACTCAGCGCAGGCAACGCGACGACGAGATATCCCCGTGACGTGTCCCGGAGAGAGATTCAGCCGCGCGCCTGTCGAGCGCAGCGAGCGAGGAGTCGGCGGCGACCTCGACGCTGAAGAGCAGCAGGTGCGTGGCGCCCGCGCAGGCGCCGTCCCAGTCGAGCCCCGCTGTGCGCCACTCGGGGACGTAGCCGACGACCGCGAAGCCTCCGCGGGTGCGGCGCTGGCGGCCCTCTGGCGAGGCGCCCGGGGCGACGGGGCGCGCCCTCGTGGTCCCCCGACCGCTGCTGCTGCTGGGGGCCAGCGGAGCGCGCGGCCAGCACGAGGGCGCACGCGATGAGGGCGACAGAGAGCAGCGAGACCATCGTGGCGTAGAGGCGGGTGCTGGCGGCGCTGGCGGCTCGCTGATGCTGGTCTTGGCGCGGGGCTACGCGTTTGAGTTTCGCTGGCATAGCGTTAGAGTAGTCGCCCCCGATGAATCTACAGAGAGATATTTATCTGAGCACTGCGGTCTGTCCCTCGTCAGCTCAGTGCACGCGGACCTCACCATGTTGTATGCGCTCATCCCTGAGGACGGCACCAGTGAAGAGGCTCTGCAAGTGCGCCAAGATCTTGCCAGTGGCCACAGCCTGCAAACACGTGTGGTTCAAAACGCTGAAGATACCCTTCGATTGAACTGAGTGATACTTCAAAAATGAGAGTATCTCGACCATACCGGTACGCATCTCTGACACCAGGACCATGCCTTGCAGTTCGAGGTTATTGTCAATACGGGCAGTCTTGGTGGGATGTAATGAGTACGGCTTCGTGTACTCAGGTTTGGAAGGAAGCCCATACCTCGGGACCTCGGACGCGGGTTTAAGCCCACCCAATCACACCTGCCGATCTTCCTCGAGCTTGAGTACTGGCCACTGCAGACCCAGGACGAACGCCACTGTGGGCGCCGAGGGTGAGTGCCTCTCAGCAGCATTCCTGGCTTAGCTGTGCACTCAGTGTGGCAGCAATCCATAAAACTTGGAGCTGCTGACCAGACGGAACATCGTATACTGGCAGAGAGAAGCACATCCAAAGCAGTCTTGTAGCTCAGGAGCAAACGCGCCCGCGTGACTGCGCATATGGGAGGCCTGCATGCATTTGCTCCCGCAATGCCATTGACGCAAGAGATGGGTGATAAGGTATTGTTGGCTCGCGACACGCCTCTACTTGTGTGCTCCGTGAATGTTGGCAAACGCTTCCCGCAGTTGTCTCAGTCGCCCGAGGAGGGCATCCACTCCAGGCTGTGAGGGTCCGTGTCAGCACGTGGGGGAGAGCTGCGGTGCAATACCTCTGTGTGCGGTCGTGGAGCGGTTGGTGCTTGCTTCTCCACAGGCCGCAGCAACTCCCTGTCGAACGGGGCCGCCGCCTTCACCTCGGCGCCTCCCCGGCTCTCCTGCAGCGGACGCTTGAGCGAACAGTGTGCGCAAGGCAGCGGGGGCTTCGAGCGGGCGCACCAGGACGCGCTTCTGCTGCTCGAGCTTGAGGCGCCCCTGCGTGAGCTCCTCGAGGTGCTGCGAGAGCTCCAGCGACATGCGCAGCTGCTCCTTCTCGTGCTCGTACGCAGGCTCCTCCCCCAGCACGGGGCTGTCGCTCCCGTCTGTCATCGGCGTGACCGGCCTCGCAGAGACGGGCCTCCTGGCGCGCGGGGCCTTGCGGGCCTTGGCCTCGTCCGCGTGCCTCGACCGCTCCTGCTGGATCCTTTGCTGCACCCACCGCTGCACGTCGCACTGCTGCGTGCTGGGGCGCGGTGGCGGTGGCGGCCTGGCTGCAGCGGCCGACGTCAGAGCCGCCGCCCGTCGTCGCAGCACAGAGACCTCGGAGCGTAGCGTCTCCTCCGAGGCCAGCAGTGCGGTCACACGGCGCTCGAGCTCGGTGCACTGTACGGGCGACGTTTCAGTGGGACCGCTGGCGTGAGTCGTCTGTACCCGGTTGCGCAGTGCATTGGCCTCCCGACTCAGCCGCGAGTTCTCTCGTCTCGCGTTGTCGATTGTCGTTTTGTCCGCCGCTTCCTTGTTTGCGAGCGCGTTTAGTGTTTTGCCTTTGAGATAAGTGCGTAAATCGCACTCGCAGACGCAGCTGCTCGCAGTCGGCGTGCAGCCGAACAAAGTCATTGAGCTTGCCCTCGATCTCGTCCATAGTCGTTGTGTACTGGAGTGGATCAGTTATGTTGTGTACAGTTGATTTTGTGAGCACGCACTTCGTTTTTCAGTCGGTGGAGGTATTGCCGCAGGTTCGTGTTCTCCGTACGCAGAGAGGAGCCGTCCTGCTGGGCGTCCACGAGCTTGCTCTTGAGCGCCTCGCACGCCGCCTTGTTCTCGGCATCGTTTCTGCTAGCCTGCGAGAGCTGCTCCCTCAGCGACGTGAGCTCCGACTCCCTCTGCGCTGCCTGCCGCTGCGCCTCCGACACTGCAGTCTCGGCAGCAGCGACCTTCTCTCGGAGCTCCGAGACCGTCTTCTCCAGCTGAGCTGCAGTCGCCTGGGAAGCCTCTTTGTCCTTCCTAGACTGCTCTGCGGCCTCCTGGGCTTCCTGGGCTTCGGCCTTGGCGGATTCCACCTGCAGTGGGCAACAGCGAAATGAATCGTGGGCAGCACGGGCAGCTGACACACCGCAAGTCGCAGGTCGGAGTTCTCCTTTGTGAGGGCCTCGACCTTTCCCAACGACTCCTCCACGTAGTCGAGCAGCATCTGCAGCGCGTCGGCGTTGGGGGGGTTGCGACGGCGTCGTGCGCAGTGCACTCGTTACGCACAGACTTCTCTTGGTCGTGGAAGTCCGCGTCCGCGCCTCTCGCGGAGCTGCCGCCGAGCCACTGGTCGCTGCTGCGGCGCAGGCTGCCGGACCTCTCGTCTCGCTCGGGCACCCCGGCAAACGCCACTCGCTTGGCGGGCTTGCCCGGCGAGAACGGGGCCCTGCGGCCCTGGCGGGCCTCGTTGACGAGGGTGTGCTCCAGCTGCGCGGCGTAGTCGTCCGCCTCCTTGGACCGCTTGGCGTGGTCGTCGAGCGCCGACTGCAGCCGCGCGCACTTGCTCATGTACGCCTGCAGCTCCTTGTCCTTGGACTCCACGTTGGCCCTCAGCTCCCGCACTGCCTTGTTGTACTCCGAGAGCCTGTCGCACGCCGCCCTGCGGCCGCCAGAGAGGCGTCAGGGAGGTGGAGACGTGGAGACGTGCGCAGCGCAGCGAGGAGCCCACCTGTAGGAAGACTCGAGCTTCTCGAGCCTCTGGCCCTGGTCCCTGAGCTCCACGCGGTACCTGCCCTCCTGCGTAGACTGCGCTGCCGGGCGCAGCGGCGACATCGGCGGCAGCGGAGCCCCGCCAGGCCTCCCCAGGTCGCACTGGGGACAGACGCCGGGGTCAGGGAGAGGCAGCGGGGGAGCGTGGGGTGCTGCGCCGAGGGCACCTCGTTGAGGGGCAGGCGCTGCGTGGGGTCGAGTTCCAGCAGACGCTTCTCGCACAGGGCCCTGTAGCGCGCCTCCCGCATGAGCTCCTGCGCCTGGGCCTGCGTAGCCGAGAGGCGCTCAGTGCCTGCAGCGAAAACCGAAACACGAGAGGACTCACCTGCAGGTGGCCGGCCTGCTCCCGGACCTTGTCTGCGAGACTGAGGGGTTGGGGCGGGGGGCAAGGCGTTTCAGACGGGTTCGCAACGCGATTCGGGGAGGGCACCTGTCCGCAAAGCTCTTTGCCGCTGCGAGCTGGTCTCGCAGGTCGTCGCAGCTCTCCATCGCCGTCGAGGGGCCACGCGGTGGTTTTTGGCGCGCTCAGCGAAAATCTTGCAGGATATTTGAGAAGAAATCCCAGATCTCTTCCGAAATATCCCGACAGCTGTATTTTTGAAAAACCTATTTATGGAGGGCTTGCGATGGGGTTCGCTCAGCCTCGCGAGAACCGAGGCCGCTCTCCGCGAGGACAACGCTGCCATCGACAGGTACCGCCAGGCCATGGCTGCCAACGATCGCTCGCGCGCTCTGGCGCTGCGCGTGGCCCTCGAGAGCCGCATCTCCGAGCTCCACACGTTTTTCATGCGGCACAGCCACGGTGGGTCCCCAGCATCGGTCACCATCGCTTCTCGCCTGAGTGCGTGCCGCGCGTGCAGACGAGCGCGCACTGGCCCTGGAGCACGAGAGATTCCGTCTGCGGAAGATTCTGCGGGGAGAATCCGAATCCTCGCCCGTCGTCTGCGTCAACTGCGTGCGGCACTACTCGCCAAAGCCCAAGCCGCTCAGCCCGCGGAGGCCCGAGCCCCGCAGCCCCGTCGCCGCGGCACCTCCCACGCCGTCGCCGCCGCCTCCGCAGCCTCCCGCGCCCTCAGAGGAGGCCGTTCCGCAGGTTTCCGAAGTGCCCTCGGAGGAAATCGACATCAGCATCGACGACGGCGAGCTGCAGCCCCAGGCAGACCTCCTGGCGGTGCCCGAGCCGCCGCGAGAGGCACCCCCGGCACCGACCCCGCGCGACGAGAAGCCGCAGCCCTCGCCCCCGTCGCCGACGCCGTCGCCCGAGCCGCCGAGTCCGCAGGCCCGCAGCCCGCTGCCCGCGATGTACGACTGGGAGCACCGAGCGAGCCCGCAGCGCTCGCAGCGGGCCGCGCAGGCGCTGGACGACGGCCTGGAGCCCGTCCGCATCGTGCTGGCGTGGGACGAGGTCCGGGAGCTGCACAGGTTGCAGAGCCTGGTGGGCCACGCGAACATGTCGCCGCCGGGGGGCGTCCAGCGGTGCTTCCTGCTCGCCCGCACCGGCAGGCTCTCGTACGGCGGCGTCGACCCCCCGCGCGAGCGGCCCAGGAGCTCGCCGCCCGCCGCCGTCGCGGTGAGCACGCCGTACGTGGACAGGGATGTCATCGAGAAGGCCATGTCCCGTGACATCTCCGCCCAGGTTCGCACGCACCCCCCATACCTCCCCGGGGATGGCCCTCCCTGACGCTGCGACCCCCTCGCAGACGCGGTACCAGAAGCGCCTCTCTGACGGAAACCCGTTCTGCTGTCAGTGAGACCAAAGGGGAATCGAGGGGTGAATCGAGGGGTAATGGCCTGAGTGTAGGTAGAGATAGCACTTTCTGGTCCGACCGCGATCCAAAACCAATTGTTCCTCGCGAGGCAGAGGCGCCTCTGTGCCACCCCATTTCCCGATATGATGCCACGATCTGCGATATCGGCAGATATTCGGCCAGTATCTTCTTTCACAAGCTGGTATCGTATCTGCGGGATATGTCGTGGATGTCGGTGGTCGGCCGCGAGGCGAAGAGCGTGGAGCCCTCTGTCGGCGTGGAGGCTGTGCGGGCCAGGCTGGCCTCCTCCATGGACGGCGGCGCCGCCACCGCCGCCAGCGGGGCCTCGGGCGCGCAGGCCGAGGGCGTCGCGTCGATCAACGCCACCGCCGCCTGGGTCGCCAAGCAGATGAAGGAGCGCGAGGCAGACTTCACCCGCCAGACCACCCTCACGTGCGCGCCCACCCGAGATCCGATCGGAACCGCCCTGGTGCTGCGCGAGATTCGGCCAAAAGATGGGGATGGAATTACTCCCTCCGGCAGTGGTTTTCTCTTTCGCCCTCTGCGGCGGTTGTTGTGACTCGGCTTTCGTGCGAGTTCCGTTGTGGTTGATGAGACTCCTTTCTGCGCCCTCTTCGCACATATTAATGCTCCTTCACGTCATTCAATCGATTTCGTTCCATCAAATTTGGTAATTAATGATTGGGATTCAATGTTATAACGCAAACCGGACGCCACTACGCAGAGTGTTCTGCGCGACGTGGAACGTGAACGGGCAGAAGCCGGGCATGGACCTGACGGCGTGGCTGAACCCCGAGGGCGCAGCGCCGTGCGACGTGTACTGCATCGGGTTCCAGGAGCTGGACCTGAGCCTCACCGCCGCCCTCGGCCCCGGCGAGACGGCCCTCGCGGCCCCCTGGGAGGCCTCGCTCAGCCACCACCTCGGCCGCATCGGCAAGTACACGCTGGTGCGCGTGCCCCCGCCTCCCTGTGAGGCCCAGCCCGCTCACTGTGTCTCTTGGCTGCGTGTGGTGGTGCGCAGGTCTCGCAGATGCAGCTGGGCGGCGTCTTCCTCTGCGTGTACGTCAGGGCCGAGTACGTGCCGCCGCCGGGAAGCCCCGCGCGCGAGGGCGTGTTCGTCACTGACGTGCAGACAGGGCTCGCGGCGACAGGCATAATGGGTGTAATGGTACGCATGCATGATGCGGGCACTCGAATCCCGCTCACTCTTTTTTTTGTATTAACGACATCGAACACGCATAGGCGAACAAGGGTGGGGTCGCTGTGCGCTTCAAGCTCGCCGACAGCTCGTTCTGCGTGGTCAACTGCCACCTGAACGCGCACAGCCACAACGTGCTGCGGCGCAACCAGGACTACCACGACATCGAGACCAGCATCGCGTTCGCGGGCGACGAGGGCCCCTACGGCGTGGCGGACCACGACTACCTGTTCTGGATCGGCGACCTCAACTACCGCCTCGACCTCGAGGACGCCGACGCCCGTGCGCAGGTCGCTGCCGGCGCCTACGACTCGCTGCTCGCGCACGACCAGCTGCGCGCGCAGATCGCCAGCGGGGCCGCGTTCGCGGGCTTCAGCGAGGCCCCGATCGCCTTTGCGCCGACGTACAAGTACGACAAGGACAGCGACGTCTACGACTCGAGCGACAAGGGCCGCACGCCCGCGTGGTGCGACCGCGTGCTGTGGAGGTGCGCAGAGGACGACGGCTGCAGCGTGCAGGCGTCGGGGTACGGCCGCGTGGAGCTGCGCGAGTCGGACCACCGCCCCGTGCACGCGCGCTTCGCCATCGCCGTGCGCGTCGTCCAGCTCGACAAGCGCGCGCGCATCTACTCAGAGCTGCTCAAGCGCCTCGACACGCTCGAGAACAAGTGCATGCCCGAGGTCCAGCTGAGCGCCAACACGCTCGACTTTGGCGAGGTGCGCTTCCTGCGCGCGGCCGAGCGCTCTATCGAGCTTAGGAACACGGGCGAGGTGCTGGCGCGCTGGAGCTTCATCCCCAAGAACGCCGAGCGCGTCGTCTGCAAGCCGTGGATGCGGGTCGCGCCGGCCAGCGGCATCCTGATGCCCGGCGAGAAGGCGGAGATCAAGATCCACATCGACGTCGACGCCCGCTCGGCCCAAGGTATCGCACACTCACACGCACCAGCATCTCTTCCGCTGCACCTCCTCCGAGACTGAAGACGTGTGCCAGCGCTCAACACGGGGGCTGACAAGATCGACGACATCCTCATCCTCAACCTCAAGAACGGCCGCGACTTCTTCGTACGCCTACCTAAGTCGGTTTATGTGGCTTCATCCGCTGGCCGCTTTATACTATTTTCTTTGTATCATTCTATGCGTGAAGCGTCCCGCGAGCACTGGCCCCGGGTGATTATGCCACTGTGGACCATCGCTGCCGGGCTTCCTCGAACGAAAGGGGGAGCTCCGCTTTGAAGGGTAGTTGCGCGCGCAGTCTTATCTGACCCCTTGCACACGGCAGGTCGCGGTGGGAGGGAAGTTCATGAAGTCGTGCTTCGGCATGCCGCTCGAGGCTCTGTACCTCTACCCCGGGCCCGTCAGGACGACCCCTGCTGTCACCGAGCGCGAGATGGACGCGCAGCAGCTGCCCAAGGAGCTGTGGCGCATGGTCGACTGGCTCTACTGCAACGGCATGGCCGACCCCGAGCTGTTCGCCCAGAGCGGCTCGCTGGGCCTGGAGCAGCTGCGCGAGTGCCTCGACACTGGCGACCAGTTCCCCGCGGACACCAACGTGCACTCGATGGTCTCGACGCTGCTGCTGTGGCTCGAGAGCCTGCCCGAGCCCGTCGTGCCCACACGCGTCTACGGGCAGTGCGTCGACGCCAGCGCATCGCACCAGCAGTGCAGGAACCTCGTCAGCACGCACCTGAGCCCCATCAGCTTCGACGTCTTCTACTACGTCGTCGCCTTCCTCCAGCAGGTGCTGGTGCTCAGCGACCAGAACAACGTCACCGCCGAGCGTCTGGGTCCGTCCCACCCCTCTGCTGCGGCGCCTCACGCTGACTCCGCGCTCAGCGCTGTTGTTCTGCAACGTCCTGCTGCGCGCCCCTGGCACTGCGCAGGCGGCGGAGACCCCCGCGCTGATCAAGAAGAAGGCCACGTTCGTGTTCCACTTCCTGGTGGACGGAAAGCGCCTCCCCAGCTTCGTGTGACACGCAGGAGCAAACACCGTCCAAGTGAAACATGCACCGTATTTGAACCGCCGTCATTCCAGGGCCTGCGTCTATCAGACCGCCACTGGGTGAGAGGAGTCAGCAATGGCGGGCCCAACCGCATCCTCGTCGACCGCCTGCGCCTGCGCCTCCGCGCGCGCGGTCGCATTAAAATCCGCAACCGCGGAACTAAGTTCGATGAAAATCGATCAAGCCGCGACCCATAATGCATTTTCCGCGGGGTCATCCGCGGGATCTCTGGGGCGCCTCCCCGACCAGTGTCCAGTGGGCGCTCGACCGGTGCTCTTCGCCGAGTGATACCGGGATGAACAGTGCTCGCCACGCCTCCTCCCTACCCCCGTCCCGTGGAAAAGTAGTGTTTAAGACACTAAAGATGGTCCTGCCTACGGGGCCAGTCACTCGTTCCCCCGCTCCTCCGGGCTTTCCGCCGCGGTGCCGCGTGGCTGTGGCTCCGCAGCCCGAGGGTCCCCACCTCTGCCGTGGCCGCGCGGCGTTGGCGATGCAGCCCGGGGGCCTCTCCCTTCCCGTGTGTGCCCGTGTCCGCCGTGCAGTTCGTTGTCAGTCTCCCTCTGTTGCGTGCCGTGTCGCCCCTCTGTACCGCGTCGCGTCGTGTGCTTCCCGGTGCTCCTATCCCACATTTTTGTTGCTCGCGTTGGCGGGGTCCTCACTCGTCGAGCACAGCCCCCGTGGGACAACTGCATGTGGGGTGGCAAGCCGTCGTGGTCATTCTCCCTGCATGGATTGAGGCCACCACCAAGAAGCGGAGCCCCGAGCGCAGGTCTGTCGTTACCTCGGGTTTGTGACGTGTAAATCAATACTGCCCAGCGAGAAATATCGATGCAAAACGGAGGATGCAATGACAGCTGTGACTCACTCCAGGGATTTTTGCTCACATACAACCAAAGTGTGTGCAGTGAAGAATAATGAGAGCTCCTCTCAACTCGCGAAACTCAAGTTGCTATCCTACTCTCTTTCAAAACTGTGCGATGGCGACCAACACAAAAACGAAAGCGGTTGACCTGGTTTTGTGTTCTGTTTTTGGTGACTGATGACAAACCCACTATTTATGGGTATTGCGTCCCGTGGTGAAGATTTTTTTCGCAATCGTGGCGAAAACTAAAAATGGCCGAGCCGTTGAGTGCCCCGGGCATCTGGAGGGCTCTTGAGTACTCCATCACCCGTGATGTCCTCGAGGAGATCGTGGCCTACGTCCACAGCAAGAAGCTGCACCTCTGGGCTGAGAATCCGCCCCACAGCTTCATCCGCAAGAGCGTTTATATGGCTATTTACAATGACAAGTACAACTTGGCATACAAGAAGCTCCACGACCAGATCATGGACTGGATGCCTCTTGATCCAAAGACGCTCAGTCACAACATGCACAAGATCCACAACGTCCTCGCGGAGTGGGGCAAAAGCCACATCACTCTCCAGACATTTGAGCAGCACCAAGTTAACCATGTCAAGCAATGTAGCAGCGCGTAGCAGACCCTGCCGCAGTGATGCATAGCACAATGAATGAACTACGTGGTGTAGCAGAGGGTCCGCCACATGACGCTACGCATGGTTCTGCTATGTGCCACTACACATGATGCCACTACGTGCCACTACAGTAGCACTGCATAGTGGCATGTAGTGGCACGTAGCAGCATCATGTGTAGCGGCACATAGCAGAACCATGCATAGCAGCATGCAGCAGACCCTCTGCTATGCCACGTAGTTCATTCATTGCACTACGCACCGCTGCGGCAGGGTCTGCTATGCACTGCTACATATGGAGATGCTACGCGCTGCTACACATATATGCGCTACGCGCCGCTACACATAAATACACTACGCACCGCTACATAATTAGGCAGCTCTCACCTACTCACAGAAACCTACACTGAAATCAATTGTTAACTGTCATCAAAAGGGCAGGCAGGTCATGTTATCTCTTTTGGGGGAGAGGAGCCCAGCCAGGGTAGCAGAAAACGTTCAAGTGAGAGGAGTAGAGAGAGAGGGATCACTGAGGACCAGCAGGTGCCTGGGAAGAGGACAACTGAGGACCAGCAGGTGCCTCAGAGGCCTGGGAGGCACCTGTGCTCCCAAGCATGTCGTTAAGGGCGTCAAGTACAGGATCAGGGCGCTGTGTCCTCCTGGGCCTCTTGGCCTTTGGTGCTTCAGACTCCGTGCCCTTGAAGCTGGTCCTTCCACACCTATTGAGCTTATGCGTTAGTAAATGATGAAATAAAGCAAACACACTTCTTGTTACTGCGGTAGTTCTGCCAGACACTCTGGATGTGCTCACACACCCCCTTCCTCACCAGGGGGTGTGCAGCAAACAGAGTCTGGAACTCCGGTGGCCAGACAGCCTGGATGATGTTGTCACAGTGCTCTCTTATGTCTGACCCTGACCTGTGTAGGAAAAGTCAGATGAAATGTGGTAAGAGAGAACAAGAGAGGGGGACAGAGTTCGTACCTCCACTCAGGGTGCTCTATGAACAGGGGGTGGTAGTTGACCTTGGTCCACTGCTCTATCTGCGAGACAGTGGGCCTTGCCATTATCACAGACAGAGCAGTGGTGTAGGGCTCCCTGTCTGCTGGGAGGTTCTTAAGCTCTGGGACTTTTCAAGTTAGTATTAAACACACATTGTTAGAAATATGAAAAACGAAGGGTAGGGAAGGAAACGTACCAGGAATGCTGAGCATCAGCTTCTCCCTGAGCGTCAGCTCCCTGGACTGCACGCCTGCCTCAACAGCATGCGTGAGGGCATTCATCCTGCAAAAATAGAATTAGAGCCAGAGGAACAAGGAAGAATGGGGGGAGGGGTTTCGTACCTCACGATGAGGTCGCTCAGAGTACCAGCAAGCAGCATCTGCATGGCCTTAAACCCAGCCCTGACCTCTCCAAAGGTGCAGGGCTGATGGACGTGCTCCTCGCTGGGCTTGGCAGTGAAAATGATGAGGAGGTTGCGTGACATCTTCATGAGGACCGAGATCTGCTGCTTCTCCTGCAGTGCCCTCCTCTGCTCCTCATCAGACTCTGATGCGCGTGAGGTGCCCTTGTACTCGTCTGCCAAGACCTCCTTGTCCTCGTCCTCCTCGTCCTCCTTCTCCTCCTCCTCCTCAGATTGCTCACCACTGCTGACACGTGGTGCTGCTGCTGCTGCAGCTTGCACTGGCACAGCAGCAGCTGTGCCTAAAGTAACATTAAGAAAGGGTGTGTGGTGTGGGAATAAAGAAGGGAGGGAAGAATGCTACATACCTGCTTTCCTGAGAGGCATGATGTCTAGATCTTTGTCCTGCTGGGGTGGGGGAGGTATCACAGTGATTATTGGCCCAGTGCAGCCCTTGTTCTTGTTCTTGGGCTTGTCCTTGTGCTTCTTGGTGGGGGTTTTGCGCAGCGTGTCCTTGATGCACACCGTTTTTAACCTTCGAAAAAGCTGTTAAATTACATCAATAGTGAGGTGAGATGCAGATACCCTGCACTATGCCGCATAGTGGAAGGCACTCGAGTGTGTTTCACTACGCAGCATAGTGAAGGATATCTGTATAACAGTGCGTAGCAGATGGTCCACTACACGCTGCTACACAGATACCTTTCGCTACACCACATAGTGAAACGTGCTTGAGCACCTTCCGCTATACAGCGTAGCGGAGGTTGCTATGTAGCAGTGCATAGCGAACCATCTGCTATGCATCGCTATGCAGATACCCTCTGCTACATCATGTAGCAGAAGGCGCTCAAGTGCGTTTTGCTATGTGGCGTAGCAGAGGGTATCTGTGTAGTGGTGCATAGCAGATGGTCTGCTACATGTTGCTACACAGATATTTGCAATATCAAAAAATGATGTCATTTTCTTCCCATTGCACTTCTTCCTGCTAGTTGAGCAAGATGAGCAGCGTTGCACATACCTGCACACATGTGCAACGTTTGCAGCAACCAGCTGGCCACTCGGAACACCACTTGCATTGGGCAGACCCACTGTACGCCACTGTTTGAGTGTCAGTACAAAGAGGTAACTCACAATTCTCAGGGCGGATCTCCTGACCAAGGAAGATAAGGAGCTGCTGAAGTCCAGTACCAGCACGTTGTTCGAAGTAGAGATAGCTGCTCTTCGTGTACTGGGAACAGAGCAGGAGGACAAGCTGATAGAAACTGCAATGTCCAGTGAGTTGTATATTTCTTGGGCTTGTGGATTTACACTCTGGACTAATAGGCCCGATGAGAGGAAGCTGGCTCCATTCTCTCTGGTGTGTGGAAACAGCAGCTGTCCAACAAATCAAATGGGGGGCCCTTGCTTGACCAGAGATGCCACCAGGTAAGATCACTCTGTGTTGTGGAATTGATTCATCCATGGGACCGACCACAGAAGCAGCCACGAGGAGGCATTGAGTACTCATGTTGAGTGGGCCTAGACATCTGTGCAGAGCTCATAGTGTGACTTTGATTGAACTTGACGCACTTGTCAGGAAGAGAGCTCCAGCTGATCACTTGCAGTGGGTACCTCTCTACAGCATAGGCGCATTGTACTGAGGCTGGGGGAAAAGGAACACCACGTAATCATCACTGAGGATGCCTGCGACGTCACCAAGGCCCTGTCCACAGTGACCACGCAAATTCGTATAGTAAGTCACCACGGGATATAAGGCATCTTCCCGAGAGTATTTTTCATTCTTCGACCTACTCTCTCTGCACATCGCGTCCCAGTTGACTCACGGCATCAATTGAGCACTTTCTACTCCCCCCACCAGCCGTGACCACTGGCAAGTGTCCGAGAGGTCCTGCATGTAGCCCACGCACCATCCACGCTGAGCTGCGAGGCATGCGCCATCGAGATCGGGGCTGTGAAGCTGATTGACATCAGCAGGATTTGTGTATCTTCCTTTCACGCACCCCAGGGAGCTGTTGAAGCACACAACGCGAGGCCTGCTGATGGCATTGGCGTGCCCACTGCCTGAGCAGCAACGAGAGTGGGCACAGGTGCTCCTATCCCACATTTTGATGCTCACATCGGCGGGGCTGACGATGATCTTCTGAGCATGCAGTGCCGCAGTGCCGCAGAACTGAGGGGTGCTGGGCATCGCACACTGCCGCGTCGTCGAGGCTCTGTGCGTCACACGTCACGTGACACTGCAGGCAACCCCTGTCGGAGATGACGGACCGCGTGTGCAGAGAGACCTCAGTCTGCTTCCATTCCCTTCTGAGCTTCTGCTTCCCAATTCTCGGTCGCCAGTGCTCACATGGACCCTCGCACTTTTGTGGTGGGAGTTGGGACTGATATCAATGCTCAGATGGCAACCTGGGCCAAAGAACACGCTGTTCTTCCCTCTCTTCCATCTGGCAGACCTCGAGTGGTGCAGTCCCTGTGCTCTCAAGACTCTCCTGAGCAGACTGCGTGAGTAGTGCAATCATGAGCGCAAGTGATGCATCTGATTTGACCGCGTCGTCGATTTTATGACGTTTTGGGGCCCTTCTGGCTTTCCTGGCTTTCAAGCCGTGATGGTTTCCCAGACCCCAAATGGACCTCGTTGTGGAACTCGAGACAGTTATGATGACAGCGCGCATGAGGGATCAAAAGGACAGGACTCTGGTCTGCTGCCTTCATTTGTGTCCATGCACGGCAGTTAAGCCGTTGTTCTTCTGGAGCGTCAGTTGACTTTCTCGGTGTGGCATCTCGCGGTCATGGAACGTCGCAGCGAATGGATTGCGGCATACCTCGAGATGAGCCCTTCGAGGTGGGACTGACGCATGACTGCTATTCGCAGATGAC
Organism: Mastigamoeba balamuthi; assembly: GCA_902651635.1. Taxonomy (NCBI): domain Eukaryota; phylum Evosea; order Mastigamoebida; family Mastigamoebidae; genus Mastigamoeba; species Mastigamoeba balamuthi. Next base: position 119,949 of record CACRSC010000022.1, read on the forward strand.
TGACCCCTGGTGGTAGTCTGTATAGGCTGTTGAGCTGTCTGAGATCGCGTGAGCTTCTCCACTGGCAATGCATTCGTTGATCGTGTGCCTCTGGTGCGATAGGTTTGTGTTGTTCCTCTCGTTCCTTTGTAGTGGAGTGGTTCCTTGTGGTGCATAATGTGATCGGCATTCACAGGTCCCTTGCACCGATCCTCCGAGTCAACAAGCACAGCAAATAAGCCATAACCCCAGTCTGTGAATGGCAACGTTGTGAGCTGCTGGTACTTGTCCCAGTTACCACCATGAGTGCTAACCTACGTTCACAGTGTCTCCTTGACTGTACGAATGGAAAGTTTAGCCTGTTTGTCACTCTGTGATGGTATGTGTGGCATTGGATGCACCCGATATCTTTGTGCCAAGGCATAACAAAATCCGGTCACTGAGCTCGAGATGGACATGCAGCAAGCAGCTGCCCAAGGAGCTGTGGCACACGGTCACTGGCTCTACTGCAACGGAATGGCCGACCCAAGCTGTTCGCCCAGAGTGGCTTGCTGGGCCTTGAACAGCTGCGCGAGTGCCTCGACACTGGCGACCAGTTTCCCGCGGACACCAATGAGTACTCGATGGTCTCGACGCTGCTGCTGTGGCTTGAGAGCCTTCCCGAGCCCGTCGTGCCCACACGCATCTACGGGCAGTGTGTTGACGCCAGCGCATCGCACCAGCAGTGCAGGAACCTCGTCAGCACGCACCTGAGCCCCATCAGCTTCGACGTCTTCTACTACGTCGTCGCCTTCCTCCAGCAGGTGCTGGTGCTCAGCGACCAGAACAACGTCACCGCCGTGCATCTGGGTTTGTCCCATCCCTCTGCTGTGGCTCCTTACGCCGACTTTATGCCCAGCGCTGTTGTTCTATAACGTCCGAGGAAAGCTCCATGCCGTGCTCAGGTGGTAAGTAACACATTGGAACATTGTTAGCACTCCGAGCACGACACCAAAGGTCGTGGATGCCGACTGAGCAAGATGCCGTGGAAAACATTATGGACCTCCTCAAGACACGCAGGGAGGTCGAGGCAGCAGGCTGTCACTGGACCAGAAATTCTGGAATCCGTGCAATTCACGAGCCAGTTTATCCAGTCAGGGTTGCAGTGTCGCGCCCACAGGCACTGGCACCGAAACGGCAGTTCGGCGGTAGTACAGCAATGTTCTCTGCACACAGCTGCCACAGCCACCACAAATGGCCGTGCCCACTGTGATTGCCTCTGCGACTGCGCCCGAGTCTGTATCCACTGGCTCACGAAATTGCATGGCTGCCAGAACTCTTCTGGCCCTCCTTTATCCTTTGCAGATTCCCACCGTATCGCTGGGCAGTATCGACTTACCATCGACAACCCCGAGATGACAACAGATCTGTGGTCTGGGTCTGGGTTCCGCTTCTTGATGGTGGTCTCTATCTATGCGGGGGATCGTGTCCACGATATGACAACCTGCCATGTGGGGTCTGGCAGCTTCTTGCTGCTAGTCGCTGCATCGACGGGCCTTTAATCAATCGGGCAGTGCAGCGGTTTGACGCACAGCACACCAGACAATCAGCATTGCAATCAGTTCGAGGTCCAGCCAACCCCCACATGAAGCTGTGCCCCATGGGGGCTGTGCTCGACCGAGTGAGGACCCCGCCAACGCGAGCACGAGCAGCAAAAATGTGGGATAGGAGCACCGGGAAGCACACGACATGACGCGACGCGGCACAGAGGGGCGAGACAGACACACACGGCACGCAACAGAGGGAGACGACTGACAACGAACTGCACGGCTGACACGGGCACACACGGGAAGGGAGAGGCCCCTGGGCTGCATCGCCAACGCCGCGCGGCCACGGCAGAGGTGGGGACCCTCGGGGCTGCGGAGCCACAGCCACGCAGCACCGCGGCGGAAAGCCCGGAGGAGCGGGGGGACGAGAGACTGGCCCCGTAGGCAGGACGCCATGAGTGTCTAAAGCACGACTTTTCCACGGGACGGGGGTAGGGAGGAGGCGTGGCGAGCACTGTTCATCCCGGTATCACTCGGCGAAGAGCACCGGTCGAGCGCCCACTGGACACCCGTCGGGGAGGCGCCCCAGAGATGTCGCGGATGACCCCGCGGAAAATGCATTATGGGTCGCCCGTTTTCGCCCGTTGTGCACTTTTCGCGTCCACTTTGTCCCGCACTTGCGCTCTCTGCTACTCTGTGCGCCACAAGCGCGCAGGCGCAGCAGGTGGCCGGCGATCTCAGCAACGGGGACGCCGCGCTCAGCGCTGCTGTGGATGCCGGGGGCGTGGCCGTGGCCGCGGGAGCGCAGGCTGAGCCGCCCCTGCGCTCTGCCGTCAGTGGCCGTACAGCTGCCCTGTGCTCGCTGCCAACCTGCGAGCTGGGCGGTGGAAAGGAGCAGCAGCAGCGCCTGCGTGGGCCCCCCCGTGCCGTGATGACAGCGGGCACACAGGCGCCGCGCCTCAGCGTTGCTGCGGACGCTGGGGGCGGTGGCCACGGCTGCGGGAGCGCAGGCCACCCCTGCGCTCTGCCGCGGTGGTCGCACTGCCGCCCCGCCCGCTTCTGTCAGCCTGCGGGCTGGGGGCGGGGGAAGCCCGCTCTCATGCTGTTCAGGCGGTGGGTACGCCAACACCGTCAGCAGACCTCGCGTTGCGGCTTCGACAGCTCCCTGGAGCGCGCGAAAGGAAGATACGCAAATCCTGATGTCAATTGGCTCCACAGCCCCGCTCTCGACGGCGCAGGCCTCGCAGCTCGGCGCGGACAATACGTGGCGCTGCGCGCAGGACCTCTCGGACACTTGCCGGTGGTCGCGGCTGGAATCCGGTGGAAGTAGTGCGAGGGCACAGATACGCGGATCTTCTCTGGGAAAATGCAGAACGGAACACAGCAACGTTGCTGCACCTGCTGCGCCTGCTGCATCTGCCAGCCCGCCCGCTGGGCCTCCAGCGCGCAGGCAGCGCAGGGCTGTCTGCCGGGGTGATGCGGCCGGCACGGATCGCAGCGCGGGGCACGCGGGGGCCATGGGGGGTCGCAGAGACCCAGCGGCCAGCAGACTGAGGTTGCCGGCAGAGGGCCAGGCACTTGACGCGGTCGGCTCGGCGCTCCTGTGTGGGCAGGCACCTGTGTGCCTGCCGGCATCGCAGCACGGGGGCCTGCGCAGGTGTCGTACGCGTGCGGCGCGCAGAGCAGCAGAGAGAGCGCAAGTGCAGGACAAAGTGGACGAGGAAAAGTGAACAACGCGCGAAGACGGGCGACCCATAATGCATTTTCTGCGGGGTTTTCCGCGACGTCTCTGGGGCGCCTCCCCGGGCAGTGTCCAGTGGGCGCACGACCGGTGCTCTTCGCCGAGTGATACCGGGATGAACAGTGCTCGCCATGCCTTCTCCCTACTCCCGTCACCGTGGCACAGTCAGCAAAAGTGTAGACACGGGCGTCCTGCCCACGGGGCCTGCCACTCCCTCCTCTCTTCTCCGGGCTTTCCGCCGTAGCGCCGCGTGGCTGTGGCTCCGCTGCCGAGGGTCCCCACCTCTGCCGTGGCCGCGTGGCGTGGCGATGCGGCCCAGAGGCCTCTCCCTTCCCTCTGCGCGTCGTGCCGCGTCTTCGTCGTTGCCTTGGTTGTCCTCCCTCTGTGTGCCGTGTGCCGTGTGTCGTGCCGCTCGGTCCCCCAGTGCTCCAAAACCCACATTTTTCTGCATGCAACGGGGCCACTCTCGTCCTTTGGAACCCTTTCAGTATTTCAGACGGAGAGCGAGGGCCGTAGAAGCAGAGAAGCCCTGCGAGAGTCCACATGAGCATCAGTGTCCGAGAATCGGGCAGCAGAAGCTCAGTGCCCTTGCCCTCACTGCATTTTGTGCAACGTAAATAGAGGCAGGGCGCAGCCGAATGACCTACTGCACCTCTTCGGAACAGCAGTGGCAATGGCTTAGCACTCAACGGGGACCCGTTCACATACGGAGGGCGCTTTGCTGGGCTGTCCTTTGTTGGCCTCTCCGCTGCTCTGGATGTAACCACCACGGGCCCGAATTCGCTGGGGGAGGCAGCACCAAACTGTCTTATTATTAACAATCGCTCAACCAGAGGGGAAGAGGTGGCGAAAGTTCACGGGAGAACGAAGAGCTCCCTCGAGTTCTCCTTCCAGACGGACGTCGTGGTGGACCACCCGGTGCCGATCCCCGTACCCACGGCCGCCGTGGCCGTGAGCCATGCCGAGGGGCCCGCGGCCACCGCGGCCGCGCCAGCCGTGCCAACGATGACGAGCGGGGCGATGATGCAGGTGGCAACCTCGAGCGGGCTCCATGCACTGCCGCCGCGAGTGATCGCCCAGCCATGGGGCAGCCCTCGCGGGCATGTCCACGGTGGTCAGGTGCAGCCGTCCCAGCTGAGCAGCTTCCCCGAGACCTCGTTGCAGAGGGCGACGATGGCCTGCCCGTGCTTGCTCTGCGAGTTCATGACGATCTTCCACCAGCGGTGCTTATCGTCGCACTTGCTGCCGTCGAGCGCAGAGCCCTGGAAGCACATGTCGTGGCAGTCCAGCAGCGACTGCGGGTGCTTGTCCGTGCGGATGAGGATCTTGGTGGCCATCTCCTTCTGCACCTCGATCGCCTCCACCTTGAAGAGGAAGCCTTGTCCTTGACCGACCCGGGCCAGCGGGACGAGCTGCTCGTGTCCGCGTACAGGTACTTGCCCGCCCCAATGTGTTGGATGAAGCAGCGAGGCTCGGACCCCGACATTTGCGGCGATTCGGTTGAGGGCTGACGGTGGCTTCTTGAAGGCGAGACAAAATAGAAAAAGCCTCCCAATGACGTGATGAGTGGTATCATCGATGGCATTGACGAGAGGAAAAATCGACCACTGATTCCGAGACTGCCGCTATCTCGCCAGAGCGTTTCACCGACATGGCAGCAGTATCTGGTACCGCGAGCAATCACGGTGAAAACGGCCATAGCCGGGGGGAGGCTGTCTGACCCAACTTAGCACACAGGGAACAAAACAGCCCAGAAAGGAATTAAGTCGACGCGCTGGCGTCGACGCACTGCCCGTAGACGCGCATGGGCTCGACGGGCTCGGGCAGGCTCTCGATCCACAGCAGCAGCGTCGAGACCATCGAGTGTCCGCGGGGAACTGGTCGCCAGTGTCGAGGCACTCGCGCAGCTGCTCCAGGCCCGCTCTGGGCGCGTCAATCTCGCACTCGGTGACAGGGGACGGGCCGGGGTAGAGGTTCGAGAGTTCTGGCAGAGATGAGAGCCCTGGCCACGCAATGTTAACTCCACCGACACCGCACCCATCGCTGCTGTGATGCGCTCGGTGGAGCAGATAAACCTGCCAGAACCATCGAACCCTCAAAGAAGGCCGGGATGCACCATTACCGACGTCTACCGGGAGAGCAAACTCCGCGGTGCCGTTGTGGAGTGCCTTATGTATCCCGGACCTTGAAAGGCCGCATCTCAGACACGCGAGTGCGCACAACCACGACGCACCTGACTGCCAGGCCATTCTTGTGGCTGTGGCTCGCCCGTGTGGTGGTTGCGCATGCTTGCTGTGGCCTCCTGTTTCGTCGCTGGAGTGGGAATACTTGCCGCTGTTGTGGACCGGCTCTCTGGCATCCTCTGTGGCTGGCCGGCCATTTCTTAGCTCTCACCGGTGCACTCATCTCGTTTCCCGCCGTCCGGCGTTCCCGCAGATAGCCACTTCTGCCCACAACAGGGGCATGCCAAGGGAGACGATTGGCTTGCTTGTGTTGGCCGAAGCGCTTGATACGTGCGCGTGGCTTCTGCTTCTCCGCGCCACCGTGAGCGGACCCGTCAGAGAACTGCATGGAGACGAGTGAAGGGCCACGCAGAGTCTAATCAGTTGTATGTTGTGACTGTGGCTGCTGGAGGAGGAGCTGGTGATATGGATGAGAGTGGCCCTTTTGCAGTAGGCAAAAAAGTGGGTTTTGGAGCACTGGGACCACACGCGACGCGCACGACACGGGGGAGACAGGGGAGGAGGGGGGCGACGCAACGCGACACGGCACAGGGGGACAGGACCTCTGGGCTGCATCGCCAACGCCGCGCGGCCACGGCAGAGGTGGGGACCCTCGGCGGCGGAGCCACAGCCACGCGACGCCGCGGCGGAAAGCCCGGAGAAGAGAGGAGGGAGTGACAGGCCCCGTGGGCAGGACGCCCGTGTCTACACTTTTGCTGACTGTGCCACGGTGACGGGAGTAGGGAGAAGGCGTGGCGAGCACTGTTCATCCCGGTATCACTCGGCGAAGAGCACCGGTCGTGCGCCCACTGGACATTGCCCGGGGAGGCGCCCCAGAGACGTCGCGGAAAACCCCGCGGAAAATGCATTATGGGTCGCCCGTCTTCGCGCGTTGTTCACTTTTCCTCGTCCACTTTGTCCCGCACTTGCGCTCTCAGCTGCTCTGTGCGCCTCAAGCGCGCAGACGTCGCAGGTGGCCGGGGGCCGCCGGCTCAGCGCTGCTGCAGACGCCGGGGGCCCGCGGCCGCGGGAGCGCAGGCTGAGCCGCCCCTCCGTTCTGCCGTGGTCGCACAGCCACTGCTGCTCGCTTCTGTCAGTCTTCTGCTCGCTGCTGTCAGCCTGCGAACTGAGCGGTGGGAGGAAGCAGCAGTGGCACCTGTGCGAACCCCCCGTGTGGCGATGCCGGCGGACGACAGTAGAGCTTACACGTTCTTTTCGGATTTCCCGGAGAAGATCCGCGAATCGACATGTCAATGAGGCGCGGCTCCCTCGCGCAAGCCGCGGCCACCGGTTAGCGTCCGTGAGGGCCGGAGGGCAGCGACCCGCACAGTCCGCACCGGGCTGTGAGCCTGAAATCACTTGACGTCAGAATACGCTTATCACCCCTCACCCGACACGGGACAAGCACACCCTTGTGGGCACTCCCACATAAGGGGTACCCCTGGGGGAACCTGTAGTATGGCACTGTGGCCGATCGGTCACTGTTTGCGATGGTGACGAGAGAGCGATGTCTTCACTAATCAATGGTCACTCGGGAGTGACACTGTGTTAGTTGCTCTTTGTGATCACAACAGTGGTGGAGTTGGCCCCAAGGGCAACACCCCAGCCGCCCAAGAGCGCCACTGCTGGAGCGCCCACAGAGAAGGCCTCCGAGTCCATCGTCACGCCGTCTCCCATGCGGATCAGCGCGGTAGTCAGCACGCCCGGCTGCTTGGGCGCGAGGGTGAGCTGCGCTACAGCCGGCAGCGACGCAGAGACAGGGTAGCACAGCTTCTCTATCTCTCCGGCCTCCAGAGTGACCCACATGCGCAGGTGCGTGACGAACACGCGCTGGCGGTACGCATCCCTGGGCTCCACGCACTCGGAGCCGGCAGACGGCGCGGCGACAAACTCGCAGCCGAAGCACAGGCGGCCCGCGGCCAGAGGGGCGACGGAGTTGGCGACGTAGGCCCCGGCGTTGTACGTGTAGCCGAAGAAGGCGCTCCCGTAGTCGCCGTTGTACGGCTCCCACGTGTTGAACGCGGGGTCCGAGAAGAAGTGCATCGCAGCGAAGCCGTCCTGGTCGATGTTCCCGAGGACCCCGTTGGCGCCTGCGTAGCCGGCGCGGAGCAGCTGGAGCGACGTCGGGCTGTCGGGGTCCCTCCTGAAGGCGTCGAGCAGCACGATCGAGTTCATGCTGGCGCCGTAGTGGTGGAAGCCGCGGGCGATGCCGGGGAGGAGGCCGTAGAAGAGGTCGTCAAAGTACCGCCTGGCAGAGCCGCTCCAGCCCCAGTGCGCGACCAGCGGCGTGTAGGCGCGGACGACGTCGAGCGTGACGAGGCGCTTCTCCTCGAGTCCGCGGTAGGCCATCCACTGGTACACCTCCTCCTGGCCCGTCGAGTCCCACGGCATCTCGCTGCCAAACGGGTACGTGTGCGACGACCACACGCTGATCCTGGGGTTCATGACGCTCTCGAGAGAGTCGGCCAGGCCCGTCATCTTCTCGCGCTTGCAGTCGCGGAGGACCTCCAGGAACGCGCTTCCCTCCATCTGGCCAAACTGCGAGTAGTAGCTTGCGCTCTTGGTCATGGCCACGATGGTGAACACGGCCTTGTTGAGGTACCAGTCCCACGTGTGCGCGAGCTGTGCTGCGAGCGGCTCGTAGAGACGGGCGATGCGGTACAGTGACCAGTAGACGGCGACCTGGTGCGGGTAGTTGAACGAGCGCCACGTCGTCATGCAGCGGTCGTAGTCCCACCCGGTCGTGACGGAGCGGTAGCACCCCGGGCACCGGGTCTTGTCGTAATAGAACAGAGACGCCTTGATCGAGCCGTCCAGCCCCTGCAGACCGCCATAAAGCCTCCTGGTCGCGTACTTGTCCAGCAGGAGAACCTGGGAGACCGTGGGCCTGCGCATCGACTTCATTGCCATCAGCACGTTGGGGCCGGCGCCGGCCTCGTCGCTGAGGCCGGAGATGTACGAGCGGGACTCCTCGGTCACCATCGAGTTGGTCGCCTTGGACCACGGGAGGAACGTCCACGTGCGGTTGAACGGGTCGGTCGTGTCGTTGAACCACTGCTTGGCCTCGTGGTGCCACGCCACCTTGTCGACGGCGTCCCTCTGCGAGGGCGTGGCGTAGTAGTGCACAGTGTGCCCCGCTCTCTTGCACGAGCCGGCGTACTGGACAGAGACCCTCGCGAACCCCAGCCTCTTGGGCACCACGTTGTAGACCGTGCGCAGGCCGACGCCGCTGGCTACCATGTCGGAGCTGATCTGCTGGAGGTCGACAGCCCCCGCGGGCGACACGGTGACCGAGGAGACTGGCGAGTCGCTGAGGAGCACGAGCTTGGAGGACTGGTCGGCGGCGAGGATGGTACCCGGAAGGGCCATGGCCACCGGGACGCCGTGGCTGCGCACAGTCGCCTCCACCTCGGCGACGCTCGGCGCCAGCGCGAAGACGAACCCGTACGTCACGCTCTTGCCCGGGAGGAGCGTGACCTGCGTGGGCTTGTTCCAGATGGCCCCCGCGGACTTCCACTCGCCGGCAGCCCACCCGGCGCTGTGCACGACCCACTCGTAGACGCCCTCGAACGTGATGCCCCTGGCGACGTTGTGGTCCTTGAGAGGCCTCCACGCCTCGAACGAGGTGCCGCGCTCGGGCAGGACGACGAGCGCAGACCCGCGGCCGTTGAGGCGGACGATCTGGACCCACCCGGCCTCGGCGCCGACGTAGGGGTCTGCGATCGAGCACGTGGCGTGCGCGTCATCCAGAGTGCGCCCGCTGAAGTCGTTGTTGCTCGGTAGGGCGGCGCCGAAGCCCGAGACCACCACGCTGGCCGCGCCGGGGTTCCTGAGCGTGAAGCGCAGCACCAGCGACCCCTCGCAGTTGCGCATCCAGCGCCTGGTCACGTTGAGCGGGAACCCGCTGCCGAACGTGCTGGTCATGTCGACCGCGCTGACGACCCTCTTGCCGGGCGCGAGCACGGCTGCGGCCCTCGAGGCTGCCCGCGACGTCCAGAAGGTCCCCTCGCCGGCCCCCGTGCGCAGCGTGACGTCGCCGAACTGGTAGAAGCGCCCCGCGACACAGCGCGTGCCGCTGCCCGTCCCCGCGCTGAAGTCGAAGGAGTCGCCCTTGGGCGAGAGCCTCGTGAGCATGCCGGTCACGGGGCCGATGCCGAGGGTCATGCCGCCCACGTCGTGCAGCACGGCCCCGTTGACGTCCCGCGAGACGTCGTCCATCTGCGAGGGCGCGTAGGCCTTGGACTCGTCCGCGAACAGGGCGGCGACCTCGTCGGCCGAGAGCGCGCCCTCGAACACGGTCGCCTTGGAGATGGCGACCCCGCTGAGGGGGTTGTTGGCGTTGTTGAAGTCGGGCTTTCCGGCGTCGCTGTTCTGGGCGCCCAGCAGGAACGTCGTGGAGCAATCGGTGTCGAGGGCTGCGGTGACCGCGTTGTTGAACATGCCGTTGGCGTAGACCTTGGCGACGGCCCCGTCGTACGTGTAGACGAGGTGGCGCCACGTCTTGGGCTGCAGCGGGCTCAGGCACCAGCCCATGTCGGCCGCCCAGTGCACGGCGGCGCCCCAGTTGCCGCTCGAGCCGAAGTTGAAGGCGACGACCCTGTAGCTCTGCCCGCGGCGGCCCCACGACACCAGCGTGTTCTCCACGCGCAGGTCACCGCTGCTCGTGGCGAACTGGTACGCCCACACGGCGATGGTGCGTGCACCTTTGCCGCACAGCGAACTCGGCGGGTTGGGACCTGGTTTTGAGTGTGCACAAAAACGAACACCAATTTGTCAGGTGGTCATGTGCAGACGCGGTGCAAAAGGAACGCCGGAGAAGCGCGGGCAGCACCTATGTAGGCCGTGTTGGTGTTGGCGTTGAAGGCCACGGCGGGGATGGTGCGTCCGGAGGCGCCCGGGAAGGAGACGAGCTGCGGGGAGCCGACGGGCTTGAAGACGCTGGCCGAGGCCGTGTCGACCCAGTTGTCCGCCGCGGAGGCCAGAGTGGAGGCGTCCAGCGACCACACGGGCGTACGCCCGCGCACCACGGCGCAGGCCGCAGCCACGAGGGCGAGAGCACGAATGAAAACCGCCCCGGGGGACATGAGAGCCGGGGGATGTTGTGCGAGCGCAAAGCAAAGCACAAGGCTTGTAGAAAATACTGATGCAGATTTTCCTCGGGGTGGGGAAAGTGCGGCCGGCTACCGGTGTTGCCCTCGGGCTGAGACAGCTGGTGGTACCCAACGGCAGTTTTCTTTGGGGTGTGGATTTGCTGATTGCCCCTATTCGGCCATCATCCACTCATGCGCACTGTCTGGACTTGTAGTGCTCACCGCCGAAAAGTAACTCGGCTTCTTGATGATCACGCACTTCGGCTTCAGATTGATCATCACTCCTGCCCACATATCTGAGGAGGATTGCCCCCTTGCACCAGCTTCTCTTCTTCAACAATGTGCAAGCAAACTCGCCAAAGGCCCGGAGGGAGTACTAGACCTCGGCAAGACACCGCACTTCGGAATGAGCGGGAGCATCACTGCTTCTACACTCCCGCCCTCAACTCCTGTGTTCCATATCCATAGCACATAAGCTCATAGCGTCTTGGGGATCGATATTTCTGCTCTCTGTGGTATAGTGTGCAATCGCAGATCTAGTATTGGACCCTCTCTTTTGCTCGGAGGTTTCTTTAGCTCCCTCCACAAGGTCTATGTTCTTGTTTCTCATAAAGATGAGCAGAGTATGAGATCTGCAGCATGCTGCTACGCTCACAATCCCGATGGACTGCACCCGCAGCAGCAAAAATGTGGAGTTTGAAGTTTCAGGGGCACAGAGGTACGGACTGACCAGACTGAGAGGGACCTGGGCTGCACCGCCACGTCGTGCGACCGCGGCAGAGGGATTGACCTCGGGACTGAAGAGCCACGGACACACGGCGACGGCGGAACGTCCGGGAAGGGAGCCGGAGGTGAATGGCCCCGTGGGACAGGGCACAGGGTGCCTGCAGACACTGTCTACAAGATACTGGTCCACGGCGACGGGAGCAGGACGAGCACAGATCATCCCGGTATCACTCGGCCAAGAGCACCGGTCAAGCGCCCAGTGGACACATGGGTGGGAGGCGCCTTCCAAATGAGGAGGAGAAAAACACGGAACAGTTGTTATGGGTCACTCATTGTTCACTTTTCCTGGTATGTTGTGTTCCGCAGTTGCACTCTGTCCTTTGTGCACGAGCAGGCAGGCGGGCTCTATGGGGCAAGAGCGTCGTCGCTGAGCTCGCGAGGGTTGCGTGGCTTCGAGCTCGTATGTAAGAAGTGCACGGTGCCAGTTTGTCCGCCTCCGGGTCGCCTACACCCTCGAGCGGTCAATGGACCCGGGTATCCGGCATGGCGTCTCCCGCATCACAGCGCTTGTTACGTCAATTGACGTCGCCATTCACGCGACGTTCTTCGTATTGGAGAGTAACCCGGTCTGGCCCTGAGCTGAACAGGGAGAGGGGGCGAGTTTGTACTACACCTTGGTCGTCGAGCCCGAGTGGGACGCCCTGTGCACCGCTATTGCGAGATCTAATTCGGGAATCACCGAGATTCAGTGTCAGGTGAATCTCCGAGATTCACAGTATCTCGTCCGCCCGCACAGACATGTCCGACCGCGCGCTCGACGCCCTGCACGCGTCCGTCGACGCCGCACCCACGTCGAGCGACCCCACGCGCGTGCTGGCCGCCCTGCGCTCGGCGAGCGCCCTCTGCGCGCCCACTGAGCGCGCGTCGTTCTGCGCGGCGGGCGGCGTCCTGCTGCTGCTCCGCGCGATGCGCAGGTACGCGGCCCCCGCCGACGCCCGCCTCCAGTGCTCCGCCTGCGACGCCCTGGCCTCCCTCGCCGACGTCCCCGCGGCCCCCACCGAGGTCTCCCTCCTCGGCGGCTTCCAAGACGTTGCGCTCTCTCCCTTCCTCCAAACCCCCCTGCTGTGTGGCCTCATGCCTTGTCCCTCTTCCGGTGACGCAATGGATGGTGGGGGAGATTTCTCTGCGAGTCCAATTTCCACATTTCCGATATCCTGACTCAGGATTCTCCTTCTTTTGTTGTTGTTGTGCCGCTGCTGGTGGTGTCTCCGGACAGATCCGCGACGCCATGGACCGCTACGAGGCCTCTGCGGAGGTGCAGTACGAGTGCTGCAGGGCGCTGGCCGAGCTTGCGCGCAGGAGCCCCGTGGCACGGTCGTGCGTGGCCGAGCTGTGCCTCGTGCCCCGAGCGGTCCGCGCGATGCGGTCGCACCCGCTCGACCCCCGCGTCCAGCTCTCGGCCTGCCGCGTCGTCCACGCCACCTGCAGCGGCAGCCCCGAGGCCCAGCTCGCCTGCTCGCGCGTGGGGGCCGCGCGCTGCGTCGTCGAGGCCGCCCGGGGCCACCGGGGCGACGCGGGCGTCGTCGAGGCTGCGCTGGCGGCCGCCGAGGCCCTCGCGGGCGTCTACGAGAACCGCGCGGCCCTCTGCTCGCTGGACGCCGTCCCCGGTCCGTGCTCCCCGTGCTGCCCGTTGTCCCTCGGCGTTCTGACGTTGCGTTGTGGCGTTTCGTCGTTGCGACTCGGTGGCCTTCGTTGTTTTGTTTTGTTGTTTTGATTTGTTTGCTCGGGCGGGCAGCGATACTCGGGGCGGCGTGCGAGCACGGGACGCACGCGGGGGTCGTGCGCAGGGCGCTGGGGGCGCTCGAGTCGCTGATGCACTCGCAGCTGAGCGCCGCCGAGGTGGAGCGCTGCGGAGCGCTGGACGTGGCCCTGGGAGCCCTGCGCGTGCACGCGGGCGACGCCTCTGTTGTCTACGAGGCCACGTACCTCCTGGTCGCCCTGCTCGAGTCCAGCCCGCGCCTGGCCGCCGGCGGCGTGTGGGAGGCCGTGTCCCGAGCGGCCGCTGCGGCCATGTCGCGCCACCCCGCGTGCGCCGAGGTCCAGGCCGCCGGCTGCGCGCTGCTGCGCACTGTCACCCGCGTGGGCCCCGCGACCGTCGCTGCGGCCGCTGCGCTGCGCTCGGACCCGTGCGTGCGGTCGGCGGCGGTGCGGGCGCTGCGCTGCCACCTGGGCAGCGACGAGGTCGTGCGGCAGGCCCGCGCTCTGCTTCTGTGGCTCTGCGGCCCGCGCGACGACGTGGGCTGCACGTACACGCCCGTGCGCAGCGACCGCACGCTCGCCGCGCTGTGCTGCGCAGAGGCCAGGCGCAGCGGCGTGCGTGCCGACGAGGCCGCGTGCGTGCCCGCGGACGTGCGTGCCGCGCTGGACGAGTACGAGCCCGTGGCGTGCCGCGCGTGCCAGCGGGCCTGCGAGCCCGCGTGGTTCGCGCTGCGCCCCGGGTGCCCGCCGTGCGCCCTGTGCTGCGGCGCCTGCCTGGCAGGCCTCGCGGAGCCGTCGCAGTACTCGCGGCTGGGCGACGAGGCCAGCGACGAGTCGGACTCGTGACGTGTATCAACTGCCCCAACGCAATTCAATTTTGTTATCTCTGTTTTGTGGGGGGGAAGAGGGGGGTTGTGACTTGGATTGGGTGTCACTAAGTCGTACACGGACGGCGAGGGCACGCCAGCAAATGGCCCGAAAGCGTTCGGTTTAGGGGTTGCGTTTATGTTGGGAGGTTGCCCTCTTTGTGACGAAGGCTCAAGCGAGCGGTGTCCGGATCCGATTGGGTGTGGTCCCTTGGGGATGTGGGCAGGCGCGCGAGTGGGCCGAAAGGGTTCAGCGGGGGGGAGTGTGGCTGCAACACTCGCAGAGTGCCCACACGTGGCGGTGACCCCCAATCCCCCCGAGATATTTCTCCGGATGCGGTGCCTCGCCTGCCTCGCCTTTTCCAGTCGAACTTCTCGCTCACTCAGAAGCGTAACCCCCTCCCTTGGTCTGCGCCTGCGCACGGCTCTGCACGGCTCCAGCATGACGTCCTGCGGTGCGGACCCCGACTACCAGGCGACCTACGACGAGGGCAAGCTGATGGTGGCCGGCCAGGACCTCACCGCCGTCCCCGCGGGCCTCAGCGACCGCTTCCCCGCCGCCACTCACCTCGACCTCAGCTTCAACAGCATCGCGTACGCGCCCCCTCCAGCGAGGGGGGAGATGGGTGTGTGTGGGTGGGTGGGTGGGTGGGGTGGGTGTGAGGCAGTCCCTGTGGGTCCAGTGGCTCCTCGCTGTGGGCGCTGGCTGGGGGTCGCTGTGTGGGCCCCCCGCTCTCTGCGGTGCCGTCTGCATCTGTGCTGACGAGGCCTCTTGCGGCTCTCTCGCCCCACCTTCCTCTCACCGTCACCCCCTCCCACTCACGCTCCTCCGGGGACCGCGCACTGCAGGGCTGTGAGTCACCTCGGGGGGTTCGCGAGCCTGACGGCGCTGGTGCTCGACAACAACGCGCTGGGCAGCCGCCAGCAGTTCCCCCCGATGCCCCGCCTGCGCCTGCTCTCTGTCAACAACAACAACGTGCGCCTCCCTCCGCCCCCCCTTGCCCACAGGGGCTCGGTGTGGTGGTGCTCAGCGCGGTGCGTTGCGTTGCGCAGATCACGGAGCTGGACGAGTTCCTGGACTCGCTGCGGCCGCTGACGGGGCTGCAGACGCTGAGCATGCTCAAGAACCCCGCGTGCCCCAGCGAGTACTTTGGCGGCGACGACGACGAGTACAAGCGGTTCCGCCTCTACGTGCTGCACCGCCTCAGGACGCTGCGCTTCCTCGACCTGCGCGCCGTCACCGACGCCGAGCGCGCAGAGGCCGAGAGGCGCGGGGCGCTGCTGGGCCACACGGCCAAGCCCTCGGAGGAGCAGTACAGGCAGGACCTCCGCGACGCAGGCGACGAGCACATCCCCGAGCTCCCGCAGCAGCTCGCCGAGGCAGGCAAGGGCGGCCCCGCGCACTTTGGCGTCGCGACTTACGTGAGCTCTGCTGCTGCTGCTGCTCTGCTCAGTTTGATTCATTTGTTCCTCATCAGTCCAATTCCGCAAAATATCTCCCTCAGATATTTGAATCTAATTTCGGGATTTGACAATCGCGGCGCAGGTGTACTATGGGAAGCAGTCCGAGGGGAACCGCTTCATCCTGAACGAGGACCTCTAGACGGGTCAAGGGGGCAGTATTTCTGTGCGCGCCAGAAGCAACTCTCGGAAGTGGAACTATATTACCAACACCGCACAACGCACGCCCATGCTTGCAAACAACGGTGGTGTTCCTTGCTATGCCCCCGATCGCACGGAGAGAGACAGTTGGCTATCAACAATCGGAGATACCGGTTGATTAGGTGAGGATATTTCCGCACCCCGGGGAAGATACTCTCGGGCGACGTCACAGCGGCAACTTTTCCTCACACACAAAAGGGCTCTCAAGACCCGAAGTGATCCGCAGCGCCCGCGCCGAAACCATGGCAGCCGAGAAGAAGGACGTCGATCTCACGCAGCTGACCGAGTACGACAGCGATGAGGAGGCCGCCCAGCAGCAGACCGAGAAGAAGGAGGAGCTGAAGAAGTGCGCGCGTCGTCTCTCATCCCCTTTTTATATTTTGCCTGCGCCCCCCGCGCCTCGGGTTTTTGGGCGGGTTGCGTCGCTTTTCGCTCGCGATTGAAAAAGAGAATGGCGGGGTCCTGACCGCCCGCGGTGCTCGTGCGCGCCCGCCTGCCCAGGGACACGTATGTCGCGATGCACTCGACGGGCTTCAAGGAGTTCCTGCTCAAGCCCGAGCTGCTGGCGTCGATCCAGGACTGCGGCTTCGAGCACCCGTCCGAAGGCACGCGCACCGTCTCCACCGCTTCTCCCCCCGCGCGCCGCCCTTCCACGCCGTCCCGGGGGTGGAGGGTCTGGGGGGGGGCAGGCGCAGGGCAGCAGCAGCAGAGCAATTGCCCGATGCCGAAGTTTGGCTGCGGAGCGCTGCGGTTGGGGGACCCGTTGGTCCGGGCGCTAGCCGGAGTCTGCACGTGTGTTGGGGGACGAGTTGTGACGCCGTGGCCCCACCCCCTCGGGCGCGGGAGGTCCCCTTCCCTCCACCGCCTCAGCGGCCGGGGCAGCGCCGAGAAGTCCTCGGGCGCTTGTCGTTCTCTTCTTTTATTTCTTTCTGTTGTGTCGCAGCGGGCGCTCTTGTTAATTCGCCGCGGGGCCTGGCACGCGCGGGCGCGAAGAAGGATCTGGGGGGCTGGTCGTGGTCGCGACCGGCGGCGAGTCGCAGGTCGGAGCTGCTGCGAGCGCGCCGATTGTGCTGCCAAATAACAAAAAAGCAAACAACACAGAGCAGCAGAGCGTGTGTGTGGGTCTCTGTGCCGTCGTCATCGCTCAAACTCCACCAGAGAATTTTCCCACACAGGGGCCCACGCAACCGCCGCACGCGCTGGGGAGGGGTTTCCACTTTTCTCGGCGGGTTGCTCGCGCCCAGGCCCGCAGTCGGGGGGTGATCGCCGCGATCTCGGGTGAATTACTGGAGCAATTATTTTCTAATTCAAATTGCAAATCAATTCAAACCGCGGACTGACCTTTGGCGCCACGCCGGCTGCCGCGGGCGAGCAGTGCAGCACCAGGCGATCCCGCAGGCGATCCTGGGGTCGGACGTGCTGTGCCAGGCCAAGTCGGGCATGGGCAAGACGGCCGTCTTCGTCCTCGCTATCCTCCAGCAGGACATCGACACCAAGGTATACCAGCAAACCCCATCATCGGCCCAGACGGAGACGGCGGCTCTCTGCTTCTCTACCCGGAGGACGCGCTCGTCTCTGTCGGCCCCTGCCCTTGCGCGAGAAGACTAAAGAGAGCCCCCCGGCGCGGGCACACCGTGGCGCCCGTGGTTGTTGTTGTGGGCGCCGTCTTCTCCAGGCGATCTCGACGCTCGTCATCTGCCACACGCGCGAGCTCGCGTTCCAGATCAGCAAGGAGTTCCAGCGCTTCAGCCGCAACCTCAAGCAGGTCAAGATCGCCGTCTTCATCGGCGGCTACGACGCCAAGGAGGACCGCGTACGACCCTCCCCCTTTCCCCCTTACAGTTGAATTGCAAATTACTCAATTGAATGTTTTCTGAATGTGTTTCTTGGAAACGGCGCAGGCCAAGGTGGCGGCTGAGGTGCCCAACATCGTGGTCGGCACTCCGGGCCGCATCAAGCTGCTGGCCAAGGACGGCACGTTCGACCTGCAGCACCTCAAGCACTTCGTCATCGACGAGTGCGACAAGGTCCTCGAGCAGCTCGGTACGCCCTCAGCTCTGCGCAGCCAACAAAGCCCTCTATTTCCCTTCGCTTTGTTTGGTTTCTCACGCGCGAATCTACGGCTGGGCAGACATGCGTGGCGACGTGCAGGACATCTTCAAGCTGACGCCGAGGGACAAGCAGGTCATGATGTTCACCGCGACCCTGACCCCCGAGATGCGCGCCATCTGCAAGAAGTTCATGCACAACGTACGCGCTCCGGAATTCCCTCCCTACTGAATCGCAATTCGCAATTCGCAATTCCCGAACTGACAACTCGCGAATTTTCTCGCAGCCGTTTGAGATCATCGTGGACGAGGGCCAGAAGCTGACGCTGCACGGGCTGCAGCAGTACTACCTGCAGCTGGCCGAGGCCGAGAAGACGCGCCGGCTGATCGAGCTGCTGGACGCGCTCGAGTTCAACCAGTGCATCATCTTCACGCGCGGCGTGCAGCGCGCAGAGGCCCTCTGCAAGACCCTCTGCGAGATCAACTTCCCCGCCAGCTGCATCCACTCGCGCCTGGCCCAGGAGGAGCGGTGAGCCAATCCGACCACGGAGCCCCACAAGCAGGAAGGGCCGATTAACCAGATTGATTTCTCGATATATCGGGAAATTCATCTGGTTAATCGGGCTGGCCCGTGCACCAACTGACCCAGGCCTTGTCCCCCAGCATCCTGCGGTACCAGAAGTTCAAGGAGTTCAAGTCGCGCATCATGGTGGCCACGGACCTGTTCGGGCGCGGCATCGACATCGAGCGCGTCAACGTGGTGTTCAACTACGACATGCCCGCGAGCTCGGACGAGTACCTGCACCGCGTGGGCCGCGCCGGCCGCTTCGGGACCAAGGGCCTCGCCATCTCGTTTGTCTCGTCCAAGGAGGAGGGCGAGATCCTCAACAACGTCCAGTCCCGCTTCGTCGTCAACATCCCCGAGCTCCCCGCTGAGATGTGCGCACCCGCCCCGCTCGCTTTTCGTTCTCCCGTTGTTGCGTTGATTCCCTCACCGATATTTTCTGGAATCCTCTGGATATCTGCCTGGTGTATTTTCGCGATAAATAACGTTCCCCGTACTGACCGTCTGTCTGCCTTGGGCGCAGCGACCCGTCGTCGTACATGGGGTCGTAGGACGGGACGCCGTGTGTGTTGCTGGGGACGTGCAGTCCCCCGTGCGGTTGCTCTGTGGGACAGAGCACGACAGTTGTCTCTCTCACACTCCCCTCCCCCCTCTTCACTCGCCCACTCCGTCGAAACCCAACAAAGCAGACACCAAAGGGACACCCTCCACCCAAGAATGATCAGCTCTCTTGCCCTCCAGCCCTCTCCTAGTCTGCGGTTAGGAAATCTGTCGGTTTAACGCCTGTGGCTGAATGCGGACGCAGATTCTGATTCGGCCCTGCCGGTGACGCTAGATTTCTCCTCTGAATCCGCCGTGGATTTTCGCTCACACGTGGTTTCGTTTTGAACCCCGGTATCTAACGCAGAAGTTAACAACACTCAGAAAACCGTTCCAGCCGCTGCCACCCCGAGCCCACGAACCACGCACCCCCCCACCATGTCGAACAAGTGCCCCCGCTGCAACAAGACCGTCTACGCCAACGAGAAGTGCGCGTCGCAGGCCCCCTGGCAGCCGATCCCCCCATCGTCGTTGCCCCCCTGTGTTGCCGCTTTTTGCGTCGTTTTTTTTGCGCGTTTGCAGCCGCGACAGGCGGGTTCGCAAAACTCACGGGGCTGCCTGGCAGGGTCCGCGCGCTGAACAAGGACTTCCACAAGTCGTGCTTCAAGTGCATGACGTGCAACTGCACGCTGCAGCTGGGCGCCGAGAACTGCGGCCCCGACAGTGCGGGCCCCTCTCTCTCTCCTGCTCTCATACCCGCAAAGCCCCCTTGGTCTTGTGCACCTCTGACGTGTCTGCTGCCCCCGCGTGTCGTTGGGCCCGTCAGGCATGCCCTACTGCAAGAAGTGCTACGGCTCCAACTTCGGCCCCCGCGGCTTCGGTGCGCCCTCCTCCCCTCCTCACTCCCTCTCCCCTCCCTTCCTCCTCCCTTCTTCATTCTTTTGCTGCTGTGCTCGTCGCCTGCCCGCTGCTCACGCTGCTCTCTTGTGTGCTGCCCTCGCAGGTCACGGTGCCACCATCGCCCAGGGCTCGCAGGTGCAGCACGAGGCCCCCGCCAAGTTCTTCAGTGCGCACATCCTCAGCCCTTCTCTCTCTCTTCTCTCTGCTCTCTGCTCTCTGCTCTCTTCTCTCTGAGGGCAGCAGGCACTGACGGGGGTACGCGCAGGTGAGCCGGCGCCTCTGCCCAACGAGAGCATCCTGTCGTGCCCGCCGGTGGCCGGAGGGCTCGCGGCGCCGGCCTCGGGCTCGCCTCCCCCGGCGGCAGCGTCGACGTCGTCGCCGGCGGCGGCCAGGGCGTCGACGTCGCCCAAGTTCTGCCCCGAGTGCGGCACGTCGCTGGCGGGGTCCTCGGCCAAGTTCTGCCCCGAGTGCGGCCACAAGTTCTGAGCGGGGGCGCCTCCCCCGTGCCGCTGCCGCTGCTCCAACCCCCCACCACCTCTTCAGAACGGCCCGCGGCTGCTGAGGGGCCATCGCTACGGCCCACGCAGCAGCGCGAAGCAACGAAAAAGAACCCAACAAAGTAACACAGACATCACACCTTCAGGGCACACCTGGCGAGTGGGCTGCGCCGATGCGGTCGAGTGAGTGGGCGCCCCTGGGGAGACGGGTTCACGCAAGAGCGAAGTGAGCTTGCAGTCGGCTGCGCTGAGACCAGTGTTCAGCGTAGCCAACTCGCAGTCGGGAGACTCAGTGCCTCCGGGGGACCTCGAAGAGGTCCAGCACGGCACTCTTGATGTCGTCTGCGGTCATGGCGTGGTCCCCTGCCGAGCCCATCACGTGGATGCGGAGGGGCTCCGGCAGGGCAACGGGGTTGCGGTTGCTCTTGACGACGTAGATCCACGTGATGCGAGGCTTCTGTGCGCCGCGGTCGTCGGTGTCTGCCGTTCGCTGGGGGGCGGGGCCGCCGACCTCAGCGGGACGGGCGAGGGCCAGCCCGATGACGCCGCCGGTGCTGGAGCTCAGGGGGCCTTCCTGACTGTCGGCCACGAACAGCACAACGTGGGTGGTGGCACTGCAGATCTCCTGGTCCACGTTCACCGTCCTCCACCTCGGACTCGTTCCCTGCTGTTCCAGCCTCCCAAACACCACGGCCATCGGCTGCGGGCATGTGGTCAGAGGCTGCCCTGGAGAGACGGAGCACGACCGGGGGAGGGCACGTGCCACGCTCCTCAGGAGATCGTAGGTGATCTCCCCCGTGTAATCCTCGCAGTACATGAAGTTGTCGAGGAAGCTACTGTCGGCCGGGGCCACTGTTTCGAGCCTCCGCTCCCCGCGCTGCTGCTGCTCGCCACGTTCGTCTGCGGATGCTCCGGGGCGGCCACTCGCACCTGTGCCAGCACGCTGAGTCGAAAACACCCCTGCGGCCGGGAGTGCACTGCTCTGCGCGGCCTCGAGCTCACCGCTGTCGTCGGCGGAGGTGCGGCGGCGCTTCGTGCGGGGCTCCTCCAGCAGCGCCCTCTGCTGCACGGGCTCGATCTGCTGCTGTTGCGCCAGTTGCGCCCGCAACCGCTCGATCACGAGGAGCTGCAGTACCACCAGCAGCTCGAGCTGCGCCTCGATGCGCGAGAGCATCCCGCCCATATCCGGTGTTCTCGAGTGCGTGCTGTTGTGAGCACAATTGCAGTGTGGCAGAGGGCTTGTGCCGGTTCGTATCGCCCCTGTGATCCACCTGAAATGACGGACACTGTCATTCCACAACAGGCTCAGAGACATCAGTAGTGTGCTGGCATTCCTCTACTCTCGCTGGCGAAAGAAAAAGATGGCAACTCTTTGATTGATTTCGCCGGGGCGTCTTCATGTATCATGTGGGCTATTTGATGCAATTGCACCGGACATGATATCTGGGTTTGGGCCTTCATCAAGTGATTTTGCGTCCCTTCACCATGGTGCGGCTGACCACAGGGATGCAATCACGGCGACAATTGCCCCAATGCGCACCCCTGGTGTCGAGTGGAAAACGCCCGATGTCTCCGCGGCATTTGCCGAGCTGTGGCCCTCCTGCACCTCGGACAACGAGCGGGAAACGCCCGAGGTCTCCACAGCCTTTTTCGAGCTGTTGCTCTCCTGCAATCCGGATGGCGAGCTCGATACGTCCGAGGTCTCCCCGTCCTTTCTCGAGCTGCGGCTCTCCTGCACCCCAGACAGCGAACGGGAAACGCCCGAGGTCTCTGCGTCCTGTGTCGAGCTGTGGCTGTCCTCTACCGCTTCCAGGGTGCTGGACAGGCGGTCGACCTCCATGACCCTGATTGCTGTAGAGGGCGTGCTGGAACCACCGTAACCCGATGCCGTTATCCTGTAGTAGTAGCTCCTGCCACCCACCATGCCCGTGTCCACGTAGCTGGCCGAGCGGACCTTCTCCGCTACCGCAACGAAGGTCCCGTCCTCCTTCTCGGCCCTCAGAACGTCGTAGTACACAGCGTTGGCCACTGCTGGCCACGATATCCTGACTGACCCGCTTCCCCTGGCCATTTCGGCTTTCGGCGTGGGGGCTGACGGCCTGCTGCTGGTCCTGTTGCCCAGGCGGACGTCCGTGAAGGTGCCGTTGCCCATGTACACCGAGATGCCCACGAGCAGCGTGTCTGGCAGCGTCGCAGGATAGAGGATGTTGGCCGAGGGCGACCACACGACCGAGTCGAACGAGAAGCTGGGGTACACGAAGTTGCCGCGGCGCACCAGCCGCAGCCACATGGGGCTCGTGAAGTTGCCGTCGTAGAACGCCCTGTTCCCCGCAGCGTAGCTATCGAAGCCCCCGCCCCAGAACGCGTTGAATGCTCTGTTGGGTCGCTCGTTCAGCGCAGCCCGCGCGTGGCGCTGGGGCCGCCTGCGGCCATCGGCGACGATGGCGTCCATCATGAGCACCTGCCCGCACCCACTGGTCACCTTGGCGGAGAACGTGAAGTCGCCGGTGACTTGTGTGTACGCGTAGACGAGGCCCCGCATTGACTCCCAGCCGCTGTCGATGCCTCCAGACGACAGGAACCAAGTGGACGTGTCCACCCTGCGCGCGACACCGCTGACACAGAGATCACCGATTCTGGCGACAGTGAGGTCCGTGACAGGGAACGTCGGGGGCTCCACGAAGACAGGCTCGGGGACGTAGCGCTGCGGCGTCGACACGTTGACAGGAAACAGGAGCTGGTAGCCGCTGGTCCTGGCAGCGTAGTCGACCATCGCTCTGGCGTGGGGCATCGCGAGGCCCTTGTGCGTGTAGACTGCGAGGGCCGCGGCGATCTGGTCGATGCAGCGGAGGACGCCGTCGAAGGGGGGCAGCGACATGAACATGCCGAACCCCGAGCCGAAGCGCACAAACGGGACCTCGGCGACACCGGAGACCCTGAGCCCCGCGAGCTGCCGCTGCGACATGAACTCCACGATGTTGCGCAGTCGCGACCCGTACGAGGAGAAGAGGTCGACACCCTGCGTCCACGCCGTGACCGCAACGTCGACGAGCACGCTCACCTCGAGTGCCGCGTGGCCCGTGTCGCGCCCCGTGTCGCCCACCTGTCCCGAGGGCAGCGTGTCCGGGAGGCCTCCTGTGCCGTCGGTGAGCAGCGCGCTGACCGTCTCGTCGAACAGCAGCCTGTCGTCGGTGAACACCGCGACGTTCATTGCCGCCGAGAGCTCGAGGACGGCCTGGCTGCCTCCCCAGAGGTGGCTGCCTGCCCCGCAGCCGCTGACGGGCTGCTCCTGCGCTGTCCCGAGGGGACCGAAGGGGTTGGACCTGCCCACGGGGATGTACTTGATCCACACGGAGCCGAAGTAGCGCCGCAGGAGCTCGTGGGTGGCCTGCGTGTACCCGGGGTACGTCGCCCGCAGGATCTCTGCGCCCGCGATGACCTCGGCAGCGTTGCCGGGGATCCAGGGGCACTCGGCGCCGCCCCAGCCCCTGTGCGCGCGTAGGCCAGCAGCATCGACAGGGCCCTCTCGGCGTGTGTCGCGTTGCGCTCGACGAACCACACGCGGGCCAGGGCGCCGATGGCCTTGGCGTCGCTGTTGAAGCCGCCGAGGTTGACGTCGGGGTTGCGGCTGACGTTGGCGAAGGGCCCAGACATCCTGTAGGACTTGTACCTCGCCACGTTGCTGAGGTACCACGTCTTGAGTGCGTTGGAGCCGGGCGCCTGGACGGCCGCGCGAAGGGCGACGAGCTGGTCGATTGTGGTCACGACGCCCGGATGCACGAATGCGGGCCTGTCGTCAGCGAATGCCGAGACTCCGGGCGCCCATTGCACAACCGCCAACAGGATCAGCAGCTCCGAGCAGGAGAGGAGAAAGAGGGGCTTGTGGTGCATTAGGGTGCGAGCCTGTGATAATGAATTGACTACTATTGCAAGCCTAGTGTAGAAACCCGTGATTATCAACCACCGTGGCACATGTGTCCATTATCGTTGATATCATCACCGACTCAGGCATGTGCATGCGAGCAGTGAAGTTCATAGGAAATATCACTGAAGACGATCTTTACGACATGTATGGGAAGCGTGCTTTCAAGCACATTGGTATGGGCCTGTGGGCTCTCTGCCAAAGCCAAAGAGCTGGCCCACCGCATTCCACATGCTAACACCAGCAGCGCCTCGCAGCGGGATCTCGCGCGTGGGTGTTCCACGCTGCGTCATAAATAGTGTCCCTGTGCGGGTGACCAATTTACCCAATTGAACGTGTACAGAGGCGATCTCGTTGAGGCAGCGATGACTCGGTTGAAGGAGAGCAGCGACTTGAGCATTCCCGGGTTGAGAGCACGTCGGGGTCTCGAGGATGTGCTGCCGTTCTGCTCTGCCTGAGAACTCTTCGAGGCTCCAAATAACATCCAGAGATGCAACAGAACTCGCAGACGACCAACGACGCGAGCGCCGCGTAGAGGAGGCACACTCATATAAAGGACCGCGCGTCGGTGTAGCATACATACCGGAGGCAGAGTGTCCGGATACCGGGAATTGCCGATAAAGAGACATCACATTCCGCAACTCAGGCGTGTAGAAACACACCCCAGTTATATTCCCCAATACAGCATCGGTTCGCCATCTTCTTCATCGGCACCGGCGGTGTGAATGGTTCCGCATCGGGAAGAAGGAGCATCGCAAAGATTAAGAGCGAGTGTACGAGTACAAACACTCACAGGGAGGAGCCTGCCCTCTCTTGATCACTGCCATTATTCACTATTTTGGTTGCCAGCACAGAGAGATAAGCACAACATGCAGGAGCACGCTTCTGTTCTGGTTGTGCTCTCTCTCGTCCTGAGCTCCCTTGTCGCCGTGGGCAACTCTTCAAGCTGCCCCAATGCCACGGCCACCACCTACGATGTCGCCATCAACGCCACAACCGGCAAGGCTCTATTCGTCGTGGGCCAGTCCGCGCCGCTCTCGGGGCCCCTATCACGCACCGGAAACGCAGTCCGCGCAGGGATCCACGCGGCACTGGCGTCGGCCAACGGGGCCTCTGCGCTGCAGTTCGAGCTCTCCTCTCTCGACGACACGTACGACGACTTTGTGGCGGGCGACAACATCAAGACCCTGCTCTGCGACGGGGCTAATGGATTCGGGCCTGCCTTCGCCATCGCTGGCATCGTGGGCTCGTGGATCAGCGAGTTCGTTCAGATGCTCACCACCATGGGCGGCGGCCCCGACGGCTCTCCTGCGCCCTTCATGGGCGGACTCACCGACAGCCCGTCTCTGCGGTCGCGCTTGATGGCGTTCCAGCACACACCTCCCGGCGCCGGAGGTCCGAGGGCAGGCGTGGCTCTCACAAGGGTCGACGTGATCGACGAGATCAACGCGATCGTGACGTTCCTGGCTCGGGACTGGGACGTCCTCAACAGAACGACCGTGCTGTGTCAGGCGGAGCTCTCAGGCCACGTCGTCGCCATCGCTGTCAACGACTCGGTACGCGCGATGGGCGCCACTCTGCTGTCGTCGGTGCTGTACCCAGATCCGGGGCCAGGGAGCACGGTGGACCAGCTGAAGGCGATCGCCAAGAACGTGACGGACAGGCTGCTGAGAAACGGGGCGCCGAGGGCGGTGATCCTGGCCACGCTCGGCCAGCTGACCGGCCTGGTCATCGAGGAGATGGCGAGGAGGGGAGTGACGGGCGTGCAGTACGTCGGCACGACGTGGTACCTGGGGGAGGATCTGTACCGCGCGGTCCCCAAGGCGACGTGGACGAAGCTCTCCAGGGAGCTCAGATCGTCGGTTTACTTCACGCAGCTGGTGCCCATGCCGACCGACCAGCAGCTGGTCGTTGCCAGGTGCGCGTGGCCCCCCCGGGTGAAGCCGGCTGACTGGCCATGGCTTTCTTCTCGGGCGCGCAGGGAGTACCGGAGGGCGATGGGGAAGTACCACCCGGAGCTGAACTACAGCCACGCCTCGTTCGAGGGCTTCATCTCCGGGCGCCTGATCACCATGGCGGCCTTCCGGGCGCTCGAGCTGCACGGGTGGCCCATCACGAGGGCCGGCTTCCTCGACGTCATCTTCCGCGAGGTGCGCACGTTCGACGTGTACGGCTACAGGCTGGGGCCCTACGGCGACGGCATCGGGTCCGAGTACGGGGCGCAGACCGAGGACGACTGGTGCAACCAGGGCGCCCACGAGGTCTTCATGACCCGGATGTCCCTCGACACCGGCGAGCTCGCCGAGGAGACCTCCTCGTCGTTCAAGTTCCAGGGGTGCAGCTCGTGGGGCAGGACCAAGCTGTCCACGAGGACCGTGGTCGGGTTCGTCTCCGAGCCCGGCCCCGCCAAGAGCGCGGCCGCGCAGAAGCTCGAGAGCACGCTGAAGATCGGCATGGGGGCCGCAGCCTCCTCCTACAACAGCAAGGCGGGCAACAGGCTCATCACCGTGACCTCGCTCGTCTCGGACCTCGCTGGGGCGTTCTCCAAGCTCGCTGAGCGACAGGCACCGACACGCCTTCGTCCTCGTTCGTTCGATGCTCACTCGCAGCACCGCAGGCTGTCTCCATTCTCGGGATGAGCGAGAGAGGGGCCACCCAAGCCTTGAACGACCTGCAGTCACCGAGCTTTGTCCCCCTGATTGCTCCCCGCTCTGGGCTTCAGAGCCTCAGGGTGCCCTTCGCAAGGTCCGTTCCATGGATCTACCGCCATCGCTCGCATTCCACACTCAATCGCCACCCCCAGGTCGATTGTCAACCTCTTTGCATCCAACTACCAGGAGGCCAAGACGGCTGTCATGTTCCTGGCCAAGGCCAAGGGAGCGCGCACGGTTGTCCTGTTGTACAACAGGACGTCGCACGGGGCCGTCGCATCGGACTTTTCCAAGGCCATCGAATGGACAGTCAACGCGGTGAGCACACAAGCGCCAGTCCCGCGCACATCTGACCTCGCCGTCCCGCAGCTGAAAGGCGAGAACATGACGTGGGTCGCCCAGAAGACCGCGCCGTACTCGAGCGACATCGGCGAGGCACAAGCCGCCGTTGCGGAAGCCACCGGCAACCACTCGTTCATTGTCCTGGCGAGCACGGAGGAGACAGAGACCCTGCTCCGCATGGTGTCGGCGCAGTGCGCCGGGTGCCCGGCCGTGATCACGTCAGCTGTGGGGGAGGACGAGATGTGGTTCAGGATGATGTCGAGCAACGCGACATGGGGGAACGTGTACCGCACGTCTGTGACGCCGCCGCTGTCGATGTTCGGGGCCAACCACCCACTGCGCCTCGAGTTCGAGAACTGGGTGTCATCGAGCAGCACGCTGCAGTCGACGTTCGAGGGGTTCCTGATGGGCAAGTTCCTGACGGCGGTGATGTCGTCCATCGACGACGAGCTGGTGGACCAGGTGGACTCGAGGGCCGTGCTCAACACGATCTACGGGAAAAAGTACTTCCGGGTCGACAACAAGATCGCGTTCGGCCCGTTCCTCGACGACACGAGCGGCGAGAGGGCCTGCAACCAGGGGATGGACACGGTGTACGTGACGAGGTGGGCAGGGGCGGAATTCAGCCACGTGCCCTTCACCGCGGCCAACGAGAGCGTCCGGTGCGGGAGGGAGTTCGACCCCCCGGAGGCGAGCGAGCACAGCGGCAGCCCCCTGGTGCTGGCGATTTCCATCGGCGTGCCCGGGGCCGCGGTGGCTCTGCTGGCCGTCGGCGCCGCCATCGCCGTGGGGACGAGGACGAGGTCGACGCTGAAGAAGATGAGGAGGAACGACGTGGAGATCGGGGAGCTCATCGGGAAGGGCCAGCAGGGGACAGTCCACAACGGAGACTGGCATGGGACTCCCGTGGCAATCAGGGTGGTGGACAAGGCGGCCGTCACGAAGGAGGAGCTGAAGGGCTTGCGAGAGGAGATGGAGCTGACGCACAGCCTGCACCACCCCAACCTGCTGATGCTGCTGGGCTACTGCGAGAGCAGCAAGGATCTCCTCGTGGTCTACGGTGCGCTGGGGGCAGCAGCTCTCAGTTGCCCTTTGCTGACACCGCATCCCTCGTCCGCCTGACCAGAGTACACGGCCAACGGATCGCTGCACGAGTACCTGAAGAAGAACAAGCAGAACATGAACTTCTTCAACCAGGTCGCCATCGCTTTCGTATGCCAGGTTGTTCGCGCAGCACGGCACTCAACCGCTCGGCGCCAGGATGTGGTCAAGGGGCTCGCGTTCCTCCACTCGTCCAAGCCACCGGTTGTCCACGGGAACCTGTCCACGAGCTCGCTCATGGTACGCATGCCGACATGCCTTGCCATGAGGTCTGACGTGAGCTTGGGTGCGAACCAGATCGACGGCAGCCTGGTCACCAAGATCTGCGACTTCTGGTGCTCCCGGGGGAAGAACTCGTCTGCCACAAGCTCCGCAAAGCGCCAGGGGTGGCAGGCCCCGGAGATACTCGAGGGGCATCCGGCAACCACGTCGTCCGACGTCTTTGGTTCGCGCCTGCTTCGCGCCACCGATGCCGGGTGCAAATCTGACTCGCATCCCGCCAGCATTCGGAATTGTCCTGTGGGAGCTGTTCATCCCCTCCGACATGTACTCCACGCTGACATCCTCGAGCAAGTCCTCGCAGTCGCAGTCAAACTCCGTGTCAGGACAGGCGGCCGACCCCCAGACCCCGCCTTCGTCGCAGCAGGGAACATGCCCGGACATCCCCCCGACCACGCCGAAGGAGGTGGTGGCGTTGCTGAACCACTGCTGGCAGAGGGAGCCGGAGAGGAGGCCGTCTGTCTTCCAGATCCTCAGGAACTGGCCCGAGACATTCGCCGTGCGTTCCACCGCAGCTCTGCGATGTGCTGTCCTCTGACGTCCATCCCGCAGTCTGTTGGCGTGTTCGAAGTGCCGTCAGACATCAGCATCGGCTCGCCTATGACGCGCCAGATGTTCTCCGATTTCTCCGCGGAATCAAGGGATCCAGTGAATGAGATGATCGAAGCAGTCCTTCCCCAGCAGATTGAGATACCTCTGCAGGACGCTGGCGGCTCGTCCGCACTCACTGGCTACCCCATTGGGTCGACAAATGCCGCCGGGGAGTCGGTCGTGTAATTCTTCCAGCAGTGGCAAATGAAACGAAATCGTCAAGATGGTGTTAAGTCAAAGCAGGATAAACAAAGCTTGGCTTTTCGGTGTTGAATGAACTCGCCTTAGGCCATCCGTACAAGCAGTGCACACCGCTAAGCGCATCTTTCCCCTTCCCCAGGCGGCCCTGGGACCGCGGAGCTGCCGGTCGCCAGCACCGCCCCGGGACTGCAGCAAGAGGTCACCATGAACCTCGCGGTGTCGCCTATGATCTGTTGGCTCGTCAGTCATCATCAATCGTCAATGATTGATCGTCATTGACTGCCATTTTGGTCTTCGTCATCGCATCTAGTTCATGTATCCATTGATGATATGTTCCTGTCATTGAGGTAGCCCTTATCCTCATAAAAGCAACCGCTGGCCGTTCTGAAGTGGTGGGATGTCTGTCCTCTTCTGGTTGATTGCCTGTTGAAGTAAGCTCAATTTACTTGTACTGCATTTTGTGAATTCCTCCAAAGAGCTTCTTTATCCGTGTCCTTGCAGATATGCTGCGCCCAAGTGCGGGAGCTCTTAGGAGTATCCACACGCCTGCGGTCACCGTGCCATTCAGCTGGGCTCCTCAGGCACTCGGAGAGGACTGTGCACTGCACTCTAGCGACGACAAAGGGCGCGAAGGGACAGCCGGGGAACTGCGAGGGGGGAGGGGGGCTAAGGGGGAGTGAGCTGCTGTGGAGCACCACATCTCGCCTGAGGGAGGACCCGCAGGCACCCCCGTCGTCCTTTCGGATGGGAGACATGCCCTTGTGCACGCTGACCCCTCTGGGCAGGGGATCGCTTCCTTCGTCATCGTCATTGTGCGGGTACCGGTACGTTTGCTCCCCCGAGCAGGAAGACGGGACGGGCGGGCTGCCAGCCCCTCCGTCACCGAGCCCCAGCGAACGGGGTCTCTCCGGAGGAGCGGCGGTTGGCCAGGCCGCCGCCGGCCGACAGTCCGCCCGCCCCCAATTTCCCCCTCAGGTGACGGGAAGTGGGGATGGGCTGCCCGAGCTCAGTTGGTGTTCCCAGACCAGCCAGTGCGACCTGCACCTTCCAGCAGGGCCATGTCCACGGCGCTTGTCGTCGGATGTTCTTCTGTGCTCTCTTCGATGCGCTTACCACCTTGCTCCTGTGAACCACAGCGCACTGAGAAAGCCGAGAGTCGCTTCGTGCTCGCCGCTGGCCCTGCGTTCCTCGTGCAGCGCCCGTTCGTCGTCACGGTCAAGCAAGCGCACGCTGTTACCCTCTCCCTGTACTCTGTCGCGCATGCTGTGCGGTTGATCGGTGGGGGTTCTCTGAGTGATCTCGGGAAGCCGAGCCCGATCGCTGCCAGCGAGGGTGCGGCGGATGCTCCATCGTCCCGTGGATGGAAACCGCGGGGGAAATGGGTCGGGAGCCTCCTGGGCGGTCTACACTGATAGTACGGAAGGGCAAAACCGAGTTCTTTCACGAATGAAAAGCCAAGCTTTGTTTATCCTGCTTTGACTTAACACCATCTTGACGATTTCGTTTCATTTGCCACTGCTGGAAGAATTACACGACCGACTCCCCGGCGGCATTTGTCGACCCAATGGGGTAGCCAGTGAGTGCGGACGAGCCGCCAGCGTCCTGCAGAGGTATCTCAATCTGCTGGGGAAGGACTGCTTCGATCATCTCATTCACTGGATCCCTTGATTCCGCGGAGAAATCGGAGAACATCTGGCGCGTCATAGGCGAGCCGATGCTGATGTCTGACGGCACTTCGAACACGCCAACAGACTGCGGGATGGACGTCAGAGGACAGCACATCGCAGAGCTGCGGTGGAACGCACGGCGAATGTCTCGGGCCAGTTCCTGAGGATCTGGAAGACAGACGGCCTCCTCTCCGGCTCCCTCTGCCAGCAGTGGTTCAGCAACGCCACCACCTCCTTCGGCGTGGTCGGGGGGATGTCCGGGCATGTTCCCTGCTGCGACGAAGGCGGGGTCTGGGGGTCGGCCGCCTGTCCTGACACGGAGTTTGACTGCGACTGCGAGGACTTGCTCGAGGATGTCAGCGTGGAGTACATGTCGGAGGGGATGAACAGCTCCCACAGGACAATTCCGAATGCTGGCGGGATGCGAGTCAGATTTGCACCCGGCATCGGTGGCGCGAAGCAGGCGCGAACCAAAGACGTCGGACGACGTGGTTGCCGGATGCCCCTCGAGTATCTCCGGGGCCTGCCACCCCTGGCGCTTTGCGGAGCTTGTGGCAGACGAGTTCTTCCCCCGGGAGCACCAGAAGTCGCAGATCTTGGTGACCAGGCTGCCGTCGATCTGGTTCGCACCCAAGCTCACGTCAGACCTCATGGCAAGGCATGTCGGCATGCGTACCATGAGCGAGCTCGTGGACAGGTTCCCGTGGACAACCGGTGGCTTGGACGAGTGGAGGAACGCGAGCCCCTTGACCACATCCTGGCGCCGAGCGGTTGAGTGCCGTGCTGCGCGAACAACCTGGCATACGAAAGCGATGGCGACCTGGTTGAAGAAGTTCATGTTCTGCTTGTTCTTCTTCAGGTACTCGTGCAGCGATCCGTTGGCCGTGTACTCTGGTCAGGCGGACGAGGGATGCGGTGTCAGCAAAGGGCAACTGAGAGCTGCTGCCCCCAGCGCACCGTAGACCACAAGGAGATCCTTGCTGCTCTCGCAGTAGCCCAGCAGCATCAGCAGGTTGGGGTGGTGCAGGCTGTGCGTCAGCTCCATCTCCTCTCGCAAGCCCTTCAGCTCCTCCTTCGTGACGGCCGCCTTGTCCACCACCCTGATTGCCACGGGAGTCCCATGCCAGTCTCCGTTGTGGACTGTCCCCTGCTGGCCCTTCCCGATGAGCTCCCCGATCTCCACGTCGTTCCTCCTCATCTTCTTCAGCGTCGACCTCGTCCTCGTCCCCACGGCGATGGCGGCGCCGACGGCCAGCAGAGCCACCGCGGCCCCGGGCACGCCGATGGAAATCGCCAGCACCAGGGGGCTGCCGCTGTGCTCGCTCGCCTCCGGGGGGTCGAACTCCCTCCCGCACCGGACGCTCTCGTTGGCCGCGGTGAAGGGCACGTGGCTGAATTCCGCCCCTGCCCACCTCGTCACGTACACCGTGTCCATCCCCTGGTTGCAGGCCCTCTCGCCGCTCGTGTCGTCGAGGAACGGGCCGAACGCGATCTTGTTGTCGACCCGGAAGTACTTTTTCCCGTAGATCGTGTTGAGCACGGCCCTCGAGTCCACCTGGTCCACCAGCTCGTCGTCGATGGACGACATCACCGCCGTCAGGAACTTGCCCATCAGGAACCCCTCGAACGTCGACTGCAGCGTGCTGCTCGATGACACCCAGTTCTCGAACTCGAGGCGCAGTGGGTGGTTGGCCCCGAACATCGACAGCGGCGGCGTCACAGACGTGCGGTACACGTTCCCCCATGTCGCGTTGCTCGACATCATCCTGAACCACATCTCGTCCTCCCCCACAGCTGACGTGATCACGGCCGGGCACCCGGCGCACTGCGCCGACACCATGCGGAGCAGGGTCTCTGTCTCCTCCGTGCTCGCCAGGACAATGAACGAGTGGTTGCCGGTGGCTTCCGCAACGGCGGCTTGTGCCTCGCCGATGTCGCTCGAGTACGGCGCGGTCTTCTGGGCGACCCACGTCATGTTCTCGCCTTTCAGCTGCGGGACGGCGAGGTCAGATGTGCGCGGGACTGGCGCTTGTGTGCTCACCGCGTTGACTGTCCATTCGATGGCCTTGGAAAAGTCCGATGCGACGGCCCCGTGCGACGTCCTGTTGTACAACAGGACAACCGTGCGCGCTCCCTTGGCCTTGGCCAGGAACATGACAGCCGTCTTGGCCTCCTGGTAGTTGGATGCAAAGAGGTTGACAATCGACCTGGGGGTGGCGATTGAGTGTGGAATGCGAGCGATGGCGGTAGATCCATGGAACGGACCTTGCGAAGGGCACCCTGAGGCTCTGAAGCCCAGAGCGGGGAGCAATCAGGGGGACAAAGCTCGGTGACTGCAGGTCGTTCAAGGCTTGGGTGGCCCCTCTCTCGCTCATCCCGAGAATGGAGACAGCCTGCGGTGCTGCGAGTGAGCATCGAACGAACGAGGACGAAGGCGTGTCGGTGCCTGTCGCTCAGCGAGCTTGGAGAACGCCCCAGCGAGGTCCGAGACGAGCGAGGTCACGGTGATGAGCCTGTTGCCCGCCTTGCTGTTGTAGGAGGAGGCTGCGGCCCCCATGCCGATCTTCAGCGTGCTCTCGAGCTTCTGCGCGGCCGCGCTCTTGGCGGGGCCGGGCTCGGAGACGAACCCGACCACGGTCCTCGTGGACAGCTTGGTCCTGCCCCACGAGCTGCACCCCTGGAACTTGAACGACGAGGAGGTCTCCTCGGCGAGCTCGCCGGTGTCGAGGGACATCCGGGTCATGAAGACCTCGTGGGCGCCCTGGTTGCACCAGTCGTCCTCGGTCTGCGCCCCGTACTCGGACCCGATGCCGTCGCCGTAGGGCCCCAGCCTGTAGCCGTACACGTCGAACGTGCGCACCTCGCGGAAGATGACGTCGAGGAAGCCGGCCCTCGTGATGGGCCACCCGTGCAGCTCGAGCGCCCGGAAGGCCGCCATGGTGATCAGGCGCCCGGAGATGAAGCCCTCGAACGAGGCGTGGCTGTAGTTCAGCTCCGGGTGGTACTTCCCCATCGCCCTCCGGTACTCCCTGCGCGCCCGAGAAGAAAGCCATGGCCAGTCAGCCGGCTTCACCCGGGGGGCCACGCGCACCTGGCAACGACCAGCTGCTGGTCGGTCGGCATGGGCACCAGCTGCGTGAAGTAAACCGACGAGCTGAGCTCCCTGGAGAGCTTCGTCCACGTCGCCTTGGGGACCGCGCGGTACAGATCCTCCCCCAGGTACCACGTCGTGCCGACGTACTGCACGCCCGCCACTCCTCTCCTCGCCATCTCCTCGATGACCAGGCCGGTCAGCTGGCCGAGCGTGGCCAGGATCACCGCCCTCGGCGCCCCGTTTCTCAGCAGCCTGTCCGTCACGTTCTTGGCGATCGCCTTCAGCTGGTCCACCGTGCTCCCTGGCCCCGGATCTGGGTACAGCACCGACGACAGCAGAGTGGCGCCCATCGCGCGTACCGAGTCGTTGACAGCGATGGCAACGGCATGGCCTGAGAGCTCCTCCTGGCAGAGCACAGTCGTTCTGTTGAGGACGTCCCAGTCCCGAGCCAGGAACGTCACGATTGCATTGATCTCGTCGATGACGTCGACCCTCGAGAGAACCACGCCTGCCCTCGGACCTACCGCGGCGGTGGGTTCTTCTTGAAGTATCCATCAAGCGCGACCGCAGAGACGGGCTGTCGGTGAGTCCGCCCATGAAGGGCGNGGCCAGGCCGCCCATGTTCGGGACAGGAGAGCCATCAGGACCGCCGCCCGCTAATGTGTACATCTGGATAACCTCGCTGATCCACGAGCTCACGCTGCCAGCGATGGCGAAGGCAGGCCCGAATCCATTTGCCCCTTTGCAGAGCAGGGTCTTGATGTTGATCCCTGCCTTGGTATCGATATTCGAGTCGTCGAGAGAGGACAGCTCGAACTGCAGCGCAGAGGCCCCGTTGGCCGACGCCAGTGCCGTGTGGATCCCTGCGCGGACTGCGTTTCCGGTGCGCGACAGGGGCCCCGAGAGCGGCGCGGACTGGCCCACGACGAATAGAGCCTTGCCGGTTGTGGCGTTGATGGCGACATCGTAGGTTGTGGCCGTGGCATTGGGGCAGAGGGACGATGAGCTCACTACCACGAGGGTGCTCAGGGCGAGATAGACCACAACGAAGAGAGATGCCTCGTCTGGCATATTGGGATGCTCTTGCTTCACTATTGAAGTAATTTCTGTAGATGTTGCAGCGTCAACTCAGACTTACTTCTTTCTTGAACCAACGTTTGTTTTCGTGGAATGGACTTGTTGGGACAGTTTTTTATTGAGCTCCTGAATGTAATGACAAAAATGGTTTCACGTTTTATGCATCGCACATATCCTCTCTTTTCCCTGCACATAGCATTTTGTAGAATTAATGCAAGAAATGCTCAATTTCGCCAAGGATAGCACCTATCACGGCGATATTGCGCCAATCACTTTGTCTTCATTTTTTGTGACTGGCAGATGTTGGCTGGCTAGCCAACCAGGAATATAAGTGGTCAGCTAACAGAAATACCAGCCTCGATTTCTTTACATAGGCGCAAGGAAAAAGGCCGTTTTGGCATAAAATGAAGTGAAAAGGCCGAAGTACGAATTCTAGGTATCCGATTTCGGACACCCGTTTAACATTTCCGCGGAGCACACTGAACAGTGTTTTTGTTGACAGCCTAAATTGAGGGCAACTGATGACAGGACGGCGTGCCCGGGCTGGCTGATGTATGATCAGTCTGTCGGCCCGCCTGTGTAGAGAGATAATGATTCGGAGCTGCTCACAAGGGCGGTTCTGGGGGTGCAATGAGGTGCGTTGTGACAGCGGTGCATTTGATAATTTGAAAACTGTTGAACACTCCGAGATGAAATTGGCCTTTTTGTGCCGGCCAAAACCGACCGCTGCCGCCTTGGCGACGACGAGCGGCGGGTGCAGCACGAAGGCCTCCCGCCGCTGGTGCGGCTGAACTGCTGTGCCCGCCTTGTCTGCTGATCACCGCGGCCGTCTTGAGGGCCACGTGTGCACAGGTGGCCGCGGCGGTGTCCCGGGGAAGCGTGGGGGCGTTGGGTGTCGTCAGGGCTCTGGCGGGACCGGGCAGTTCTTTTCTCCTGCGTGCGCACTCTGCTCTCGGTCGCCGCAGGTGTTCCGGTGGCCATGGTGAATGTTGCTCGCCAGCGATTCTGGTCGCAAAATAAGACCAGTGAGACCAACCCGAGTTGCCCTGTGCAGGGCAGTGACAGTGTACTGTCTGGCAATTATTGCTGGCACTGAGACAACGGGTTGCAGACTGCGATTTCGTGATTGTCGGCAGAGGGCGACTGTCTGTCGTTTACTTCGCAGAGGCACCGTTTAACAAACACGAGGTCATAAAGACGCAGGTGACATTGATCACATTGTGGGTGCCACGTGACGCGCCAATGCCTCTGGCTGGCACCTTCCTGAGTGACGTGCTGTTGACCTCGGAACCCGAGAATTTCTGATTACAGGGCGTCACCTCACTCATGTGTCTGGTTCTGGTCAGAGAAAATGGGCCATCGTCACTGCACTGCGTAAGAGACGTCAGAAGTGCAGTGGGCTATGTGCAAATGTGGAATAAAGATCAGACGGTCTGTTTACTCCTCGTGTTTAACCCAGCCATGATGCCACATGTGCCTAGTTGTGGTCTTCTCTGTTGAGGGCGAGGACCTTACAGGCACAGTTTTCGTGGCAGGCATAGAGTCCTGTGGGAAAATGATCTGCACATATGTGACTCATTCCTGCTTGAGTTCGAGAACTGGGTGTCGTCCAGCAGCATGCTCCATTTGAAGCTCTCATTTTCATGTCACCCAGGTGATCAAGCCGCATGCTGATGGATCTTGTTTACTCAGTGAGATCTTGATTGTGTGGAGAAGAAATGTGGCATGCGAGCCTAGTGACAGCCCCCTGGCACTGGCATTTCCAACTGCATGGTGACCTATAATAATAGGTCTAGAATTCCTGCATTCAGATTTTTACCGTAGCATACATACATATATAAGCTGAGTTCCGAAGATGAGCAATGAGCCATCAATACGTTTATCCTATGCAAGTGGTGTATGTGCCGTTGAGCCTGTTGGCTTGGGTGGGGTGGGTGCAGGGGCCCCTTGGAGGGCCCCAGCACTTGCCACACCTCACTTATGTGTGTAAGGGGAGGGATAATGTGGTGTCAGATGGTGGCTCACTGATCAAAGAGAGGGCTATTGCCTACAGCTGAGCAGTCAGCATCAGCGAGCAACTGATTCACACACAAGAGGCACCCAGTGGCAGAGGGAGCAAACGTGGTCAGTGTAACTGGCGCATTTTGTGCAGCAGGGCAGCATCCGACACACTGAGCACGTTTCAACCAGTTGTCGTGATAAGCTGCCCATTTGATGCACAGACTGGGGGATAGTGCATACCAGACACATGGCGCGTGAGGGTTTGGAATTCCGGGCCTCGGAGAGATACGCGTCAGACCCAAATCATTCGGGTCGTTGACTGTATAGCTGTTCATCTAATTTATAGTCGCGAATCAGGTTTGTGCCCAAGACAACTTTGAGGTCGACGGCCGACGGGCCTGCGTTCTTTCCTAGGGAGGGGGCGAGGAATACAGCGTATGCACAATCGCATGGCCTGTTCCTCAACTCGCGGTCGCCCCATCGGCAAGTCTGAAGCGAATAGCGCCGCCCAACACAAGTTATTGTGACGTCAGTTTGGACAACCACCATTTTCCGACCGCTAGGAAAAAACCCGCGCACGTCAGGATGCGTAATATCATCGCTCATGTGTACTCTGCTCGGCCCACATCTCGCCGACACTTGTTCATGCCACTACCCTCTCTCCGAAAGCGAACAAGAGCCCTCGTTTCTCTTCATTTCGGTACACTTCGTCTCTGCAGTCCAAACTGGAGGCTTGTGTACCCAGCAATGGCAGCGATCAGATTCGTCTCATAAGCTGGCTGTACTCCAGCCAGGCAGTACAGGCATTGGCGTTGGAACCGTCGGGGAAATGGTCTTATTTCCGCCCTTCGACGGAAGCGCGACACTCGGATAGCCTGAGTTGGCCCTTTCGAGGGTTGGACACTCTTCTCATGACTGGTCCCAACGTGTTTGATCTCTCGCACTCGATGGCCCCGCCCAGGCTGTGGGTCTCGCAGACCCGCATCTTCCGCACGGCCACGTTCGAGGTGCGCCTCCCCCTCATCCCGTCGTGCTGGTGGGCGCCTTCCGATGTCTTCGGCGGGTCCGTCCTCTGGGTCCCTTTCCTGGCTGCCCGGCAATCTCCGCTGCCCCACAGGTGTGCATCGCCGCGCGGCCTGCGTGGCTCGACAGCAATGGCGTTACGGCTGACACTGTCTGGAGTTCGGGCAGGAGGGCCGTGCTCCTCAACTGCCTCGAAGACCGAAGTGCGTCTCCCCCTGGGGGGCGGGGGGGCAAGCAACGCCATTATGTGGAATGGTCTTCGAACCGAATGAGCCGACACAGTACTGGAGCCGTGTCCGCGGTGCTGTGTCCCTGTCGCCAGGCCCAACGTGATTGTCGCGTGCTCGTCAGCCACGCCTTCGCCCGTGCAGCAGGGCGACGAGCTGGTGTTCGTCTTTGACGTGTGCAGAACGTCGGTGTTCACCCCCACGTCCTCGTTCCCTGCAGCTGACGCCCCACTGTACGCACGCCAGGTACTGCAACTCGTCGAGGCTGCACCTGGGCGGCAAGGTGGTGCTGCTCGTCGAGATCGTCGACACGAGGGGCGCAGTGGTGTGCCGACTGCACAGCGACCGCCTGCAGCTCTGCTCAAAAAGCTCGTTTCACGCCCTCAGGTCCCACTGCTCCTCGTCCGCTGCTGCGCCAGAACCCCCGCCAGCCGACAGCTCGGGGGACAGCTCGCCGAGCCCCCCGCCGCAGCTGCAGCCACAGCCTCAGCAGAGCACCGAGGAGGAGATCCCCCTGAGCTTCAGCCCTCTGTTCGCGGGCTTTCTGACGCCCCGGGCAGCAGAGCCCCCAGCCCCCGCGGCAGCGCCCCCAGGAAGGCAAGCAGAGCAGGCGCCGGGACAGGACCAGACGGCGAGCGACGTGCAGCAGGCTGCTGGGGCTGCCACCAACGAGCCAGAGCTGATCGCGAGACAGATGGGAGAGCTGGAGAGGATGCGGCAGGAAAACCTGGCACGTGTCATCTTGCTGCAGCGCCTGCTGGTGCTGGCCCTCGCGGGCTCGCGCCCCACATAGCCCCACTCCCCTGGTGTGCTCCTGTGCCAGGCCGTCTGCTGCTTCCGCGAAGCTTCTGTGGCCGGTGTCTTCGTGGAAGAAAGAACACCAGACTTCCGGCATCGCCCCGTCTGCTCTTTTCGTCCTGCTGTAACGCGTATCGGCTTTCGCGTCGAGGAGGAGCGCCGCAGAGAGGGGGAAGCTGAGCGGAACCTCCGGTTTTGCAGGTACATTTCATAAGTCTTGAGAATGAGGTATCCAGAGGAGCATCAGCCTCTCTGCCTCCGTCGATTGGCCTGGCCTCCGTCCGTGGGCGAGGGGGGGGAAGGGCCGGGGGCGAACGAGGCTTCCAAAGCGTTCGCGTCGCACCACATGCATCTGCTGGGGAGGACACGCTTGCCCTGGCGTGGTCGCTGGCGCGTGGCGGGAGATGCGTCCTCCTCCCCTCGGCCCTTGCCCACGTCTGTTTTGGAAACAGACGTGAAGGAAAAGCAAAAAGTGTCGGGGGACAATGAATTTGCCCGTCTCTGGGAGGGGAGGTGATGTCGTCACATCCTGGTACGTGAATGTGCTCGTGGTTGCCGGGACCATGGACAAACTTCAGGAAGGGAGTGATATCCAATGGGAGGTTGATTCGGAGCTGCCATCAGGGGCTTGAGCATGATTGTGGTGATGCCGAAGACCTTCTGGATTGCCTTGGGCCTGAGCTCTGTCTTGGAACTGCGGCCCTCCTTTCTTCCCTCGGTCCGTTCTGTTATTTCCTCTCTCTTTTTGCAGCAGATGGTAAAGTTCAGTGGGCTCTGCGAGGGGAACACAAAGAGCTTGAGCAGCCACGCTCAAGCCAGCCAGAGGAACAAGTACTTGTCGGTGGTCTCGAAGAGAAAATTCCGGACATGCTTGCTGCGCGACTGCACACGTTGTGCACGTCCTGTGTCCAGTGAACCCTGGATGGGCGTTTGAAGGGAGAGAAAGAGAAGAGGGCAATATCTGAAGTCATAGTTTCTGTCAGCTGCCAAGTGCCAATTTCATGTTACATAATTGAACAAAAACCTGTCTAATAATAAACCCTTTATTCCAAATAATCTCCGGGTCTCAGTATATTTGCAAAATCTCATGGTGATGATATCTGGCAATTTCCATGAAGTTCTGCAATAATTTACACAAGGTAGCTAGAGTTGTATTTCTGGGCAAATTCTGTGGGTTTCCTTTGACAACACCCTTTAAATCACACCAAGAAACTTGCAAACAACCAAACAAATCAATTATCAAATTCACATCTGAACCATAACAGAGTCACTACTGTTGTATTTCTTCCTTTCTGTGCTGTGATGTGTGCCAATTTACATAAGGTAGCTAGAGATGGGCTGCGCCTGCAGAAGAGGGAAGAATAACACTGTTGGACACAGAACTGTTAAAGCACGAATTCCAGATTCTGATAGCTATGTTATCTTCCATTGAAATGAGATAAGTGGAGTGTCTCAGAGCCGCAGAAGAGCACCAGTGGCAATCAACCCGATGGCTGTCACGTGCAGAGTTGCAGCAGGGCTGGAGTCACTGTGTAGATGAACATAATTCGGCAGATTAGTTTCACTGCTCGAATTTTCAGTATCATCTTTGCTGCTCCCACAGTTGGAAGATGAAGATGAAGTGCTGCTGCTGTCCCCCGATGAGCTACCTCTGGAATTACTTGAACTGCTACCGGCACTGCTCGAGCTCGATATCTCCTCATCAACACTGCCACAAATTAAGAATAATACGAGCTGGGTGGCTTACCATGAAGAGGCATTGAGATACTGCTGCATCAGATCTGTGCAGTTAATCCACTTCTGATACACCATGCACATGGTGACAGCCTTGAGTGCTTTGTTCCGGCACACAGGCCCGGTCAGACTGTTGGGAGTCATACACAGGCTCTTCCCGGTGGTGCTATCACACTGGCATGTGCTGAGAGGGAGTGAGTTGGATATCTAGAAGAACACAGAGATAATAACGCACTACGGAGGGATACATGCTGATCTATTCATTGGATCGCACAGCTGTTCGACCCTGCGCACACACTTCGCATTGACTGGCAGCTCGGTGAGTTCAGGGTGGCAGTGTGAAGCAGAAACGCACCACACTCCAATCCCTGGTCGCATACACTCTCCCTGTAGAGCATGGGCACGGGGTTTGTATCGCACGGAGAGTCCTCTGAGGCCCAGGGCGGGTAGCATATGTTGGCGAGGCAGCTTCCAGGACAGGGAACAGAGCTGTTGCAGAAGCCACCGATCGGGGCCCACTTCTGGCACCGGTCGCTCCCGCACCCCGAACCCCAGTTGCACGCCCAGAGGCTGGTGGCGCAGAACGATCCGTCATCGGCAACCAAGAAGTCACACGACATCACGCAGTTCATGCCAAACTGGCACAGGCCGCCGAGAATGCAGTGGTACCTCCACCAGTTCCTCGGCTGGCATTTGCCATTCCAGCACACGTGGCCCAGGGCGGTGAGGCACTGGTGGTCCGAGTTGCACAGCGATTCTGCTCGCAAAAACACCAATGAGACCACCGCGAGGAGTTCCCTGGTGCAGGGCAGTTGCAGCGTACTGTCTTGCAAGCACAGCTGGCACTGAGATGACGAGTTACAGACTGCGATTTCGAGTTTATCGGAGAGGGAGACTGTCAGTCGTTTGCCCTTGGAGGCAACGGAGGACGCACACGAGGTCATGAAGTCGCAGGTGACATTCGTCCCGTTGTGGGCACCGCACGGCGCGCCGATGCCTCTGGCGGGGACCTTCCTGAGGCACGTGCCGGCAACCTCGGGCACCACATAATGCGGAAGCTTCAACACCCGGGTGAGCTCAGGGGTGTCGGGCACCAGGGCGACGACAGACACGACTGCGAACACGACGAGGCGGAGCGCTCGGAGCGAGTGCTGGTGCATTGCTGGATGAATGAGGTTTCACACTGACGGGGGATTGGTGCGAAATGAGCAAAGAAGATACCACAGTTGAAGAACCGGAAGAACCCGGGAAATACTAATTACCGTCTGAAAGTGCAGTGCAACATCGCTCGCCAAGGACGAGACCATTATCTCAGACTGAGAGCCCGCAGAACCTCCGATGGCTTAGAACACAGGAGAGCGCAGGCAGAAAGTAGGCAGTGAGAGTTTGGTTCCCGTC
This sequence comes from Mastigamoeba balamuthi, assembly GCA_902651635.1. Taxonomy (NCBI): domain Eukaryota; phylum Evosea; order Mastigamoebida; family Mastigamoebidae; genus Mastigamoeba; species Mastigamoeba balamuthi. The sequence goes on from CACRSC010000022.1 coordinate 162,175, forward strand.
AAAGAAGTGAGGGCCGGGGTCTCTGTCTATCCGACGTCATTTGTGCGGTGGGCTTATGTGCGAATGGGGATAAACACCAGCAGGGCTACTGATCTCTCTTGTGCAAGTTAGCCTCATCTCAGCACTCACCACGTGCCCAGATGTGATCTCCTTTGTTCAGGGCTAGGACCATACGGGCACATTTTTGGTGGCGGGCAAAGAGTCCTGGGGAAAATGACCCGCATATCGGTGACTCCCCTTCCCTCCCCCAAATCGTGTTCGAGAACTGGATATCGTCCAGCAACATGCACATTCAGTGAGCCAAAGGTAAAGGGACGTTTCTTGCTCGATTCTGTGGAAACTAGATATGTTCATGGAGCCCGTGCTTTGGCGGCTTGATTGAGACCCTTTAAAGTGCTGAGGATGGCCATAGAGATGCAGCTGCGACTCCAAGGGCGCACATCTGCACCCCACGTAGCGAGCGGGCAACGCCCGAGGTCTCCATGGCCTCTCTTGAGTTGTGGCTATCCTTCGTGGTGCTGGACAGGCGGTCGACTTCCACGACCCTGACTGCTGCAGAGGGAGTGCTGGCCCCGCTGTACCCCGACGCCGTGACCTTGTAGAAGTAGCTCCTGCCCTCTACGACGCCGGCATCCAAGTAGCTGGATGAGCGGACCTTCTCCGCGAGGGCCTCAAAGGCCCCGTCCTCCTTCTCGGACCTCAGCACATCGTAGTACACAGCGTTGGCCACTGCTGGCCACGATATCCTCACTGCCCCGCTTCCCCTGGCCATTTCGGCTTTCGGCGTGGGGGCTGACGGCCTGCTGCTGGTCCTGTTGCCCAGGCGGACGTCTGTGAAGGTGCCGTTGCCCATGTACACCGAGATGCCCACGAGCAGCGTGACTGGCAGCGTCGCAGGATAGAGGATGTTGGCCGAGGGCGACCACACGACCGAGTCGAACGAGAAGCTGGGGTACACGAAGTTGCCGCGGCGCACGAGCCGCAGCCACATGGAGCTCGTGAAGTTGCCGTCGTAGAACGCCCTGCTCCACACTGCGTAGCTGTCGAAGCCCCCGCCCCAGAACGCGTTGAATGCTCTGTTGGGTCGCTCGTTCAGCGCAGCACGCGCGTGGCGCTGGGGCCGCGTGTGGCCGTCGGCGACGATGGCGTCCATCATGAGCACCTGCCCACACCCACTGGTCACCTTGGCGGAGAACGTGAAGTCGCCGGCGACTTGTGTGTACGCGTAGACGAGGCCCCGCATTGACTCCCAGCCGCTGTCGATGCCGCCAGACGAGAGGAACCACGTTGACTCGTCCACCTTGCGCGCGAAGCCGCTGCCAGCAAGCTCACCGATGCCGGCAACCGTGAGGTCCGCGACAGGGGATGTCGGGGGCTCCACGAAGACAGGCTCGGGGACGTAGCGCTGCGGCGTCGACACGTTGACGGGAAAGAGGAGCTGGTAGCCGCTGGTCCTGGCCGCGTAGTCGACCATCGCTCTGGCGTGGGGCATCGCGAGGCCCTTGCGAGTGTAGACTATGAGGGCAGAGGCGATCTGGTCGATGCAGCGGACGACGCCGTCGAAGGGGGGCAGCGACATGAACATGCCGAACCCCGAGCCGAAGCGCACAAACGGGACCTCGGCGACGCCAGAGACCCTGAGCCCCGCGAGCTGCCGCTGCGACATGAACTCCACGATGTTGCGCAGTCGCGACCCGTACGAGGAGAAGAGGTCGACACCCTGCGTCCACGCCGTGACCGCAACGTCGACGAGCACGCTCACCTCGAGTGCCGCGTGGCCCGTGTCGCGCCCCGTGTCGCCCACCTGTCCCGAGGGCAGCGTGTCCGGGAGGCCTCCAGTGCCGTCGGTGAGCAGCGCGCTGACCGTCTCGTCGAACAGCAGCCGGTCGTCCGTGAACACCGCGACATTCATTGCCGCCGAGAGCTCGAGGACGGCCTGGCTGCCTCCCCAGAGGTGGCTGCCTGCCCCGCAGCCGCTGACGGGCTGCTCCTGCGCTGTCCCGAGGGGACCGAAGGGGTTGGACCTGCCCACAGGGATGTACTTGATCCACACGGAGCCGAAGTAGCGCCGCAGGAGCTCGTGGGTGGCCTGCGTATACCCGGGGTACGTCGCCCGCAGGATCTCTGCGCCCGCGATGGCCTCGGCAGCGTTGCCGGGGATCCAGGGGCACTCGGCGCCGCCCCAGCCCCTGTGCGCGCGTAGGCCAGCAGCATCGACAGGGCCCTCTCGGCGTGCGTCGCGTTTCGCTCGACGAACCACGCGTGGGCCAGGGCACCGATGGCATGCGAGTCGCTGACGAAGGAGCCGAGGTTGACGTCGGGGTTGCGGCTGACGTTGGCGAAGGGCCCCGCCATCGCGTAGGACTTGTACGCCTCCACGTGGTCGCGGTACCACGTCTTGAGCTCGTTGGGGCCGGGCGCCTGGACGGCCGCGCGCAGTGCTACGAGCTGGTCGAGTGAGAGCCCGATGCCGGGGTGCACAAATGCGGGCCCGTCGTCAGCGACACAGCGCACCCACAGCGAAGCTGCCAGCAGGAGCAGCAGCCCCGAACGAGAGGGCCGTGCGGGAGTGGTCTGGTGGAGCATGCGGGACCGGTGGGCCGAGTAGAAGTTATGGCAACTGTTGGCGATCTTTGAGAGAGGACCGGCTCAGTGGTGCACGGCAGTTGGAGTTGCCCGCTTTGGGCATTGATGGTTTGGATGATAATGACTTGAATCTCTCGATGAAGATCACGGCGATGCAGATAACACCAGCCAATTTTTGCGAACGTCATGCAAGGCTCGACGATACCGGAGCTGCCAGTTGGCGCGGAGGTAAATTGAGGAGATCAACTGATTGGTGTGAGGCGGCAAAACAAAAGGAGGGCTGCAGTCATAGTCACGCCTCTTAGCGACACCCACGCTGCTCCGATCCACGCGCTGCCAGTTGTGACAGGGGTGCATGACGTTGAGCTGGAAGAGAACCGAGTCGTCGAATGATGGCCGAATGGATGTCTTCAGTACAGACGCTTGTTGCTCGCGAACACAGAGATTCCGCGGAGCACGAGCCGCGGCAGGAGACCATATTGGGGCTTCGAAGGGGCTCTTCGATTGAGAAATTGGAGCCCATCGAAAATGGTCTCTTTCCACCGCCTTCCATGGAAGCGGAAGACTTCGATTGCAATCGAGGTCGGACACTCTCTCCTCATGTCTGCCCAGAGCGTGTTCGATCTCTCGCACTCGATGGCCCCGCCCAGGCTGTGGGTCTCGCAGACCCGCATCTTTCGCACGGCCACGTTCGAGGTACGACCCCCTCTTCCATTGGCATCGGCCAAGTCCCCCCTGGAGGAAGCGAGTCCGCTGCCACGTCCCCTCCGCGGACTGCCCGACAATCTCGCCGCTGCACCCCCCCGCAGGTGTGCATCGCCGCTCGGGCTGCGTGGCTCGACAGCAACGCCGTCACGGCCGAGGCCGTCTGGAGGTCGGGCAGAAGCGCCGTGCTCCTCAACTGCTTTGAAGACCGCAGTATGTCTCAGAGTGGTCTGGTAGTTTGTTGCCTCTAACCGAACGAATGGTCCATTTCGCCTCTTCTCATTGCGCAGCGCTGGAGCCGTGCTCACGATGCTGCGTCCCCGTCTCCAAGCCCAACGTGACTGTCGAGTGCTCGTCGGCCTCACCCTCGCCCGTGCAGCAGGGCGACGAGCTGGTGTTTGTCTTCGACGAGTGCAGATCGTCGGTGTTAACTCCCACCCCCCTCGCCCCACCCTCTGCAGCTGACGCCCCCTCCCCTCGCACGCGCACGTCAGGTACTGCAACTCGTCGAGGCTACACCTGGGCGGCAAGGTGGTGCTGCTGGTCGAGATTGTCGACACGAGGGGCGCTGTGGTGTGTCGCCTGCACAGCGACCGCCTGGACCTCTGCTCCAAAAGTTCGTTTCACGCCCTCAGGTCCCACAGCTCCTCGTCCGCCGCCGCGGCCGGTGCTGCACCCGTACCCCCGCCAGCCGGGAGCTCAGAGGACAGCTCGCCGAGCCCCGCGCAGGAGCCGCAGCAGAGCATCGAGGAGGACATCCCCCTGAGCTTCAGCCCCCTGTTCGCGGGCTTTCTGACGCCCCGGGCAGCGGAGCCCCCAGCGCCCGCACCCGCGCCCCCGGGGGAACAGGCAGAGCAGACGCCTGTCGAGGGCTGGCAGGCTCGCGAGCAGCGGGCGGCTGGGGGCGCTGTCGCCAATCCCGAGCTGATCGCGAGACAAATGGGAGAGCTCGAGACAATGCAGCAGGAAAACCTGGCACGTGTCTTACTGCTGCAGCGCCTGCTGGTGCTGGCTCTCGCCGGGTCGCGCCCTACATAGCCCCACCACCTGCTGAGCTCCTGTGCCTGCCAGGGCGCACGCTGGTTGGGCGGCGCTTCTGCGGAGGAGAGAGAGGGGGTTTTTTACATTCAGAAGATAAAATTCGTACCACCACCGCGGTTGTCTGTTTCTTCATTGTATTTTCCAACAATTATTTTCGTTTCTGCACACGGTGGCGCATTACATTGCGCGGATATCGTGAGGAAAGCACACACAGGGGGCGGAGCGCGGGCTCTCGCAAGGGGGAGAGGATTAAGCGTAGGAGAACACCTGGTTTTGCCAATAAAGTCGTCAAAAACGGAGAAAATCCAAGGCAGAAGAAAAAAACTCCCAGGGTCGAAACGGACGCCCACGAGCGCATAGGATCACAGCCCGACCTCGGGGCCCACAGAGAAGAAACTCCCTGATCGTGTGCGAGCGGCGGCTGCGCAGTTGAGCCTCCCGGCTACCCCGCCACGTGAGAGCGCAGGTCCGCTTTTTTTTTCGGCCTGCTGCCTTTCTTGTCCTCGCGCTCTCCCCGGCTTCTTACAATTGGACGAGGCGGCGCACAACTCGGGCGCAGGTGACTGATACGACAGCTTCTGCCTGCTGTGCTGGAATGCCCTCGGGCGGTTCGCTGTGCTTTCCAGACAAACAACAATGGAGATTGAGAGGGGAGGGTGTACCTTAATGCCGAGCTGCAGCCATCCGCAAACTATGAGCCGATAGCTGAAGCAGTGGACCCGGCACTCAGCGACAGTGCGAGCGAACGCGGCCATGCTGCCGAATGTGCTGGGTACTACGCACACCGCAATTTGTGCAGGGCGGCAGCACATAACGACGCATAGCCCGAGCACATTTCAATTTGCCGACAGGCAGCCCCCCAGCACCTCGCATTGGATTCCTCTCGCCAAGGGAGAGGGGCGAGTCCCTCGGAAGCCCTGGCGTCGCAGCTCGTCATGTTTGGTGACGCCCTTCATCTCGGTTCTTGCTCTACTTTTCTGTAAAATGGAAAAAGTAGGTGCCCTACCCGACGTCTCTCCATTAAACCCGCTTCGAGGCAAATCAGCAGATTGTGATTTTGTCCAAGAGCCGAGAGGACGGTAGAACAGAAAACGGAGGGCCGAAGCGAGGGTGGAGTTTCACAGCCTGATCACGACATTCCTCTTTTATGGCCACCGAGTCCGAAGAAATGCGTTGGAGCAAGAGACGCTGTAGCTGCCGAGAACAGAAAAAGAGAGGCGCAGCGACAGCGGGCCGATGCACTGGGGATACCGTGGCGACCCAGCGCAAGGAGAGGTCGTGCGTGCGCGGGTGTTGCCAATACGAAGGGGCCTCAGGGTCGGGCAGTGGGTCCCCACACGCCAAAGCCAACAGCGACTCGCGGAGACTCCAAAAGAAACGCCGCCGCCCCTCGTGGTTGCAATTGCTACTTCCTTTGGCGCGGGCGCCTCGAGTGGTGCTGTGCGTTGGCCGCCGGCGCCGCGGGGGGCTCGGCGCCCGGCACGACGACGAGGTCGCCCTGCTGCAGCGCCGTGTCGCCGCTGACCTTCTGCGCGGCGTCGAGGTGGAAGAGCACGTCGTGCAGCTCGCCCTCGAGGTCCGCGATGCGCCTGTCCTTCTCGGCCAGCCGCTCGCTGGCCTGCCGCTCGGCCTCGACGAGCCTCCCCACCCAGTGCTGCTGCTTCTCGATCAGGTTCCTGTTCATCTGCGCGCGGCCCACCCAATCGAATCAGCTTCGAGTGCGACCGAGTCAATTGACAGGGGAGCGCGCGCGGACCTCCTCGAGCTCCTCCGAGCGCTGCGTGAGGGCCGAGACGCGCTTGCTGAGCGACTTGGCGAGCTTCTCGGCCTTCTCCTTGTCGCGCTCGAGGGCCGCGACGCGCTCGCCGAGCCGCGACTCTGCGCCGCCGCGCGAGGCCGCCGAGCCCTTGAGGTGGCGGACCTCCTCCTCGAGCAGCGCGACGCGCTTGTGGTGCTCGCGCTTGACCTCTGCGAGGTCGCGCTCAAAGGCGGTGATCTGCGTCTCGACGAGGCGCGAGTACTCCATCTCGAGGCGCAGCGCGACGTCGTCCTTGCCGCTCTCGATGGCGACGAGCTTGCCGTCGGCCTTGCCCTGGACGACGCGGTGCACGTAGTTGTCGCCCGCGTAGTCCCAGACGCGCTTGGTCTCGAGGTTGAGCGCGTAGGCGTGGCCCGTGGCCTTGTAGTGCTGCAGCGCGTGCGTCTGCGTCGTGCGCCCGCAGCCGACGTTGCCGCAGAGCAGGCAGATCCAGAGGTCGTCTGCGCGGTCGCACTCGCACTCGGCGCACGTGCTCTCGGCGCCCAGCGGCTGCTGCGCGTAGCGGCAGACGGGGCAGCCGCTGTCGCGCCACTGCGCCAGGCAGTCGCTGTGGAACGTGTGGTTGCAGAGGATCGTCAGCAGCCCCGTGGCCTCGCCGTCCATGCGCTCCAGGCACACGGGGCACGTCGGCAGCTCCGTCAGCCCCGCCGGCGGGAACAGCGGCGCCGCGTCCCTCGGCTGCACCACCTCGATGTCCGTCACGTAGAACAGCCTGCACTCCTCGGGCTGCGCCGCCACCCCCCGTCCTGCGGTCAGCTGGGCTGCAGAGCAGAGAGGTGGGGGAGGAGAGAGCTCTCGATTCGAGAGGATGCGCTGGGACCTCGAGGGAGTTGAACCGGCGGCCGTGGTAGCTGAAGAAGAAGTCGTCTGCTGCCTGCTGGCACGTGAACTGCATCACCACCATGTACTTGCTCGGCGCGTTGGCGTTCCTGTGGGTGTGCGCGTGTGCCGCGCTGGCCTTGTGAGGAGGGGGTGGTGGTGTGTGGTCTCTGCAGCCGGGTGTCTGCGGACCGGAGGAGCTTCATGTAGCGGATGGACTTCTGGTAGCCGCAGATGAACCGCACAAAGTCGCTGGTGCTGATGTACGAGGGCACCGCCAGCGCGCACAGCATCGTCGAGTTCTGTTTCCCCCCACACCGCGGCGCAGTGCCTCAGACGGCGCTCCCACAGGGCGGCACAGCAAGCCCAGAGACCCCCCACAGCCAGCAGCCAGCGCCTACGCAGCGGTGGCGCCCACACCGACACCGCGTGGCCACACGCGTGTCCGACAACGGCGCAGCACACACACACACACACACACACGCACATCAACGACACCTCACCAACAGCGAAGCGCCGCCAGATGCTCACGCCACGTCACGAGGGGGGGAAGAAGGGGCGTACGATCTTGTCCTTGGAGGGGGAGCTGGTCTTGAGGAGGTGGACGACGCCGCGGATGGTCTCGACGGCGGGGTTGCCCGTCGTGAACGGCGCCCTGCTCGACGACTCTGCCGCCGTGTCCCCCGGGTTCTCGTTGACCGGCGGCGGGCTCGGCAGGCTCGGCGCCCCCGCCGGCGTCAGCGGCGGCGACGCGCACCCCAACGACGCCGCCGACGCCCCCGACGACCCCGTCGCCCCCGCCCGCTGCTGCTCCCCTGCAGCTGCGCCTGCTGCGCCTGCTCCCTCTGCTGCGCCTGCTGCTGCTGGGAGGCACCGGGGGAGCGGGTGACGCGGGGTGCGCCGCCGACGACGACGACGACGGCGACGAGGAGCGACGGCGGAGACGAGGGCTGCGCGGGGGCGGCGGCGGCGGAGGTGCCCGGCGACGAGGAGGGCGCCGAGGCCCAGTCGGGGGCCGCGTAGTCGCAGGGCACGTGGCAGGGCCTCAGCTCGTTGGTCTCCAGCACGAGATGGAACATGCGCGGTGCGCGCGCAGACAACTGAGGGGGCGTTCAAATTATGCCGCCAGATATTGCCTGCTATCCCCGATATCCTGAGATATCGCTTGTTTTGAGTGTGCCGGGAATTTGCCTGAACTCAATTGATTTTTCCCTTTTGCTACACACAGTCCCGCAGCCGGGTCTCGCCACAGTGCGATTAATGCCGCCCGGGGGCGCAGCCGACGACGAGCCCGCCGGGGGCTGTGAGCGACCAGTGTGCCGGCAGCCCTTGCGTTGCAGGGGCTCGGCTACACCGCGTCCTCCACCCTCATGCGGAGGAAGACGGGCTTGGGCGCCAGGGCGGTTATGTGCGGCGAGATGTCCTCGCTGCGGTCCCTCTCGNAAATTATGCCGCCAGATATTGCCTGCTATCCCCGGTATCCTGAGATATCGCTTGTTTTGAGTGTGCCGGGAATTTACCTGAACTCAATTGATTTCCCCTTTGCTACACACAGTCCCGCAGCCGGGTCTCGCCACAGTGTGATTAGTGTCGCCCGGGGGCGCAGCCGAGCGACCGGGTCGTCCGTGGATCCACTGCTCTGCCGGGGCCCTTGCGTTGCAGGGGCTCAGCTACACCGCGTCCTCCACCCTCATGCGGAGGACGACGGGCTTGGGCGCCAGGGCGGTGATGTGCGGCGAGATGTCCTCGCTGCGGTCCCTCTCGGCGGCCGCGCGGGCGCTGTGCATGGGCATCCTGGGCGTGGCCGCCTGGGGCGCGTACTCGTCGGCGCCCACCACCGACCTGTTCCTGTGCAGCCGCATCATCTCCTCCGACGCCTCCTGCACCAGGTTCGAGTGCATCGACGGCGACTTGCGCACCGGTGGCGGCGTGCTGCGCGGCCCCCGTGTGAGCCCAGCCAGAGAGTGTGTGTGAGAGTGTGTGAGTGAATGAATGTGAGTGGGTGTGTGTGTGTGTGTGTGTGTGTGTGATAGAGACCAGAGAGCAGAGAGCAGAGTCCGAGCAGGCACGTGCAGCCGCATCATCTCTTCCGACGCCTCCTGCACAAGGTTCGAGTGCATCGACGGCGACTTGCGCACCGGCGGCGGCGTGCTGCGCGGCCCCCGCGTGAGCCCAGTCAGAGAGAGTGAGAGAGTGTGTAAGTGAATGAGTGAGTGAACGTGGGAGTTAGTGTGAGCGTGTGAGAGTGAGAGTGAGATGGAGAGCAGAGAGCAGAGTCCAAGCAGGCACTGGGGGGTCCTGGCAACCCTCCCCCAGCGCAAGGGTCGCACCTGGCCTGCGACACGGAGCCTCGGAAGGGCTTGGGCGTGTAGAGCTGGGGCGGGGCGCCCTCGGCAGACGGGGGGGAGCGCACGGGGTGCGCGACGGGCAGCACGAGCCGCGAGACCGAGCGCCAGAGGGGCTGCCTGAGGCAGGCGGTGCGCTTGAGCGCGAACACCCTGTCGTCGCGCGCCAGCTGCGTGTCGGGCGGGGGGTTGGTGAACACGTAGGGCTCCATGCCGCCCCTCGCGTCCTCGCACCTGAACAGCCCCAGCGGCACCACGCCCTCCTCCACCAGCTTGTCAAACAGCTCCCCGTACGTCGGCGGCTGCTCGACAGCCAGGCAGGGTGGTCAGCTCCGATGGACGCACTCAAGAAGTCCTCCGCTATAGGGCGTGGCAGGGAAGCCCCCCGCCCGCTCTTGCGGCTGCACAGACCACACAGGCAGCCACCCACTTGGCTCTCACACTCCGCTCGCCATCCTCCGACGGCCAAGCACAGCTGTCAAGCCACAAATCCCCACAATTCCACAGCCAGACACCCATAGTCCCCGAGTGTCATGAGAGATGGGGGCGTTGGGGGCGTTGCATACGTTGTCGTCGGGGAGCGGTATCTGCGCGAGGTGCGACTCGGCCTTGCTCTGCTCCGAGTCGAGGGTGCTGTCGAGCAGCTTGCAGATGGCCGCCGTGATGTAGGGGTTGAAGTACGTGTGCGCCAGCAGCGCGTCAAACACGGCGGGGAAGAACAGGCGCCCGGCCGCGTAGCTCGGCAGGTACTCGACGCCGTGCTGGCGCACGAACGAGCCCGGCAGCCTGCGGGACCTGAAGAACTTGCCGTTGCTCATGGTGACGAGGTCCACGACGACGTGCGGCATCTTCACGACGTTGCTCTCGATGTTGTAGTACGCGAGGATCGTGTCGGCGTCGGCGATGATGCCCGACTCGCCCTCGTCGTCGGGGCCCAGGTCGCGGGCCAGCGGCCGCGAGAGCAGCAGCACCTGGCTCGCGTACTCGATGCCCGCGCGCTGCAGGTCCGCGTAGACGACCGTCGAGCCCACGACGATGTAGACCTCGGGGATGTAGGCGACCTGCCCCCAGTGCTCCTCCGTCGGCACCGTGTCCGTCAGCACGACAATGTGCAGCGTCTCGAACTGCGTGCGTATGTCCTCGAGCAGCAGCCGCAGCCCCGCGATGCTGTGCGCGCACACGAGCACGTGGTCCGTGCACATGCCGTCGACGCACTCGTGCATCGCCTCCTCGAGCGGCCTGCGGACCACAGAGTCCGAGGAGGACGGCGCCACCTTGCCCTCGGGCGAGAGCCTCGGGAAGCTGCTCACGCGGTACGACCGCACGCCCTTGTTGGCCCTGCGCTTGATCTCGTTGTAGAGGATGGGCACGTAGCCCGGCTTCTCGTCGTCCTTCTCGTAGTGCTCCTGCAGCCGCGCGACGATGGTCTCGTTCTGCGTCAGCAGCAGCGCCACCTCCCTGCCCGTGATGCGGTAGTCGTTGTCGGGGTTCAACGTGATCGACACGTGGTTCCCCCGGTGCGTCGACAGCGCAAACAGCGTTGCTCCGTGCGTCTTGTAGATCATCTGGCGAGCACGCGAGCATACAGAGGAAGACCATAAGAAGACAAGCATGTGGCGCGCTCAGGGAATGGGGTGGTTGGCACCGAGACTGCCTCGGTGAACGTGCGGTCCACGAAGGCTAGGGGCATTGGGCAAGCGTAAATCTCCTGGCCGTTGCCGTAGTCTGTCCGGGAATACCATTAAAATCAACGCCCAACACAGCATGGGGAGACGCACTATACTCGTCGACCCAGGGCGCCAGGCCCTTCTCGGTGAGCAGAGACCTCGTGATGAACAGATTGCATATCAGAGAGGTGACTCCCGGAATGACCAGTGCTCGAGACAGCATGCTCTGCGTACGAGATCGGTCAGAGGGCGCGCTGCGGCGGGGGGATAGAAGAGCGAGCTCACGTTTTTGATCTCCTCGAAGCAGATGACCTGCTCGATACCGGTGGACACCAAGTATTGCTGAAAAGAGTCGTGAGCCGCCATTCAGACAGTTCCCCTGCGCCTGCCGCACCTTGCTCGCAGTCGAGAGGATCTGAACTGACATGCGCAGCTCTCTCCTGAACCTCTTGATGGCCATGCACCGCAGAATGGTGTCTGCAAGCAGCGGGGGAAATGAGAAAGGGGAGTGTTCCCCATTCCCTATTGCCTGTGCCCGTCGACGAAAGGTGTACCTCTATCCGCGTCCACCGGGCTTTCCACAACGCCATGCGCTGAGAGTACAAAGCAGGCGTCCGCGGTTTGTGCATCGGCTCGCTCCAGGTCTTCGTCTTTCTGTCATCGGGAGAGGAGAGTAAGAAATTGTGCCGTGCGAGATGCTCCTGCGGGTACCAGTGCGCTCCCAACAATGATGTGGACGTTCTGCATGGCAAAGGGGGTCGCCAAGAACATCTCAAGCTCGGCGCACGGCTTGTTTGTCAGAACAACACACTTGACCCTCTCTCTCATTGTCCTGTCCTGTGGGTGCTCCGTTTGAGCAACAGCCGCTGCTCTGTGCCCCCCCAAAGCGCACCGAGTGGTACAGCTCCTCCAGGAAGCCCGTGACGTTCTCCCCGGTGATGTGCCCTGTGATGATGATGTGCTTCTGCCCCCGCGTGCCCTTGAAGCTACCGGAGAACTCTGCAGAGGTGCAGCGTGAGAGAGCGTCTCGCGTGGCCAACCATGGCCCTCACTGGATCGCCGCGCGAGGATGTCGACAATCTGCTGCGTCTGCATGGGCACGACGACCACCGCGCACAGCAGGAACAGCATGATGACTACCCTGCCGGCCTCCGACTTGGGCGCGAAGTCGCCGTACCCGACCGTGAACGTCGTCTGCCCACGCAGTTGGCAACCGCACGTGACTCCCGGGGAGGCAGGGCGCTGCTGCTGCGGCTGGGGCAGTGCCGCACGACAATGATGAAGTAGAGTGCGGTGTGGAACTTGGTCAGCTCCCCGGTCTCGGTGATGCAGATGAGCGCGGTGGCGATGAACATCATCGACATCATCGTGAACGTCAGCGTCATGATCTGCCTTCGGAGCTCTGCGCAGAGCACCGCGCGCGTGAGGGCCAGAGGCAGGGCAGCCCTCCCCCTCATGTTCTGTGGTCACGGACCCGACACCGAGAGGCGCCAGAGCCGCACGAGGCGGACGAGGTGCAGCAGGCGGACAACCCGCAGGAAGTTGAGCTGCTCCCGCCCCGCAGCGAAGGTGGGGATGATGGTGGCCAGGTCGATGAGCGCGTACGGCGACACCACGTACCTGACACGCGACTCCGCGAGGTACAGCCGCACGAGATAGTCCAGGATGCTGCAGCGAGAAGATACGCGAATCCGGATATTCCAGATTCCGGAATCAGAACGACGGCAGAGCACGCACCGTTGCCCTGCCCCTCCCCAGCTTCGGGCTCACCAGATCGAGGCAACGACGTAGCCCACCACTTTGTAGGCGTAGAGCTCGCCCGTGTACGTGCCGGCGACAAAGCACCCGCAGCACACGAGGCTCAGCAGTATCTGCGCAACGTCCTGCGAGAATCCTGACGTCAGAAATATCTGCGATACGATTCCCGGGAATCGGGGAAATCGGGGGGAGCGGGGGGAGCCCGTGCCAGCGCGACGCTCGTGTGCGTGCGCCGGTAGAACCACTCGGCGGCCTGCGCTCGCAGGCTGGGGTGCAGGTGGCGGACGAGCGACGCGGGCGAGACCTCGACCGACTGCGCGGCGGCGGCGGCGGCGTCCGAGGCCGAGACCGACTCGCGGCGCTGGTAGCCCTCGCCGAGGAGGGAGCGGGAGTGGACCTCGGCCTGATCCATGTGGCCCGGGCGATGTTGGCGGGTTTAGCGGGGGATATGAGGCGTTCTGGTTTGACAAGATATTTCGCTGAGACTTTTCCGAAGATTCGTAGATATTTTGGCCGGCCCTTGCCTGGCGGGCCTCTCCTCGGCTGCGCCCTGACGCACAGATGTCGTGTGGCTGACCTGGGTGTGTGGTTTATGTTGCTGGGCTATCGCGGTCACGGCAGTTGGGAAGGGTTGATTACTGTGGGAGAAATCCGGTGATGTACACTCTCGATCGAGACGAGATAAATCGTGTGGTCTGCACGCAGAGCAGAGGTCAGCTCACAGCGCCGCATCAAGCATCGGGTCAGTCAGCGGCTGGGGCTGGTGGGGGACGGCCTCTTTGATCTCCCGGGGGTAAATATCCACGTTGATTGCGTGGTGATGACGCAATCTTCTCTTTCATCTTTTCTTTCTGTCTGTCCGGCACACTTTCCCCCGTCACACGCGATGAGCGGCAAGCACAGTGCGCGCCCCCACCTCTGCCTCTCCCCCCCGCCGCCCCCTTCCTCCTGCGCCCGCCCTGACAGCCCGCGCGTGGCACCGCCTGCACCCTGCAGTCAAGCACGAGCAGGAGATGGAGGACGAGGTCAGGAACCCCGCCAAGCGCGACCTCGAGGACGACGAGGAGGAGGAGGACGACGACGTCCCCGCCGTCTCCAAGGCACGCGCGCACACACACGCGACACCGCACCACCTCCCATAGGCCCTGCTGACCCCCAGCCCCTCCCCCCGCGCAGCAAGAGATGGCGCAGGAGCACCTCAAGGGCCTGGCGCAGTGCGTGCGCAGGCGCGTCAAGGCGCTCGAGAACATCCAGGCACGCGAGAGAGAGAAATCAAATTACCAACTCAATTGCAACGCAATTGACTCGAATCGAATCGGAAAACCCCCCAAATTCAACAGAAGGCGCACGGCGAGATCGACAGGCAGTACCGCGACGAGCTGGACGCGCTCGAGCGCAAGTACATGGCGCTGCACGCTCCGCTGCAGGCCCGGCGCGCGGCGATCGTGGCCGGCGAGGCCGAGGTGACCGACGCCGAGGCCGCGGGGTTCGAGCCCGAGCCCAGCGCCCCCGCCGACGTGGTCCAGGGCGTGCCGCTGTTCTGGTACCACGCGCTGGCCAACAACGAGGCCGTGCGCAGCCTGACGGCGCTCTCGGAGCGCGACCGCGAGGCCCTGGCCGCGCTGCGCGACATCAGGTACGCGCTGCTGCCGCGCACGCGCGACGTCGTCGAGGGCCGCGAGGTCACCAGGGTGAGTCACACACGCGCACCCCCCACCCAAGAAATGCCTGCGTTGAGTCACCAGGCCCCCATACGATGCCTGCGTTGAGTCACAAGGCCCCTCCATGAGACTAATCATCCCACCCCGGGGCCGCACAGCACGGCTTCTCCCTGACGTTCGTCTTTGGCGAGAACGAGTTCTTCAGCGACCGCGAGCTCGTCAAGACGTACTACCTGACCGAGGACGAGACGGGCGAGCCCATGTTCGACCGCTCCGAGGCCACCAAGCCCCAGTGGCTGCCGGGCAAGAACCTCACTGTCCGCGTCATCAAGAAGGCCATGCCGCGCCCCAAGCGTGCCGGCCGTGGCGGGCGCGCCGCCCCGGGCCCCCAGTTCCAGACGGTCGAGGAGCCCTGCGAGTCGTTCTTCCACTTCTTCAACCCCGTCCAGATGCCCAACCCCGGCGAGGAGATGGACCCCGATGAGTTCGATGTGAGTTGGCCCTCCCCATACCCCCACTCCCCCATACACACCAACCTTTTCCATTTTTCTGACGCGCGATATTCCTATCTTCTGCAGGAGCTCAGCGACGCTGTCCAGGGCGACTTCGAGGCTGGCTGCGAGATCCGCGACTGCATCTGCCCCAAGGCCGTGATGTGGTACAACGGCCAGGCCGTCGAGGAGGACGACGAGGACGAGGACGACGAGGAGGACGAGGAGGACTGGGACGACGAGGAGGACGACGATGACGATGACGACGAGGAGGACGAGGATGACGACGAGGACGATGACGACGACGACGACGTCGTCCCCAAGCGCAAGGCCCTCCCCCAGGGCCACAAGTTCGCCCCTCCCCCGGGCAGCAGCACGCAGCCCTCGGAGAACCCCGAGTGCAAGCAGCAGTAGGCCCCAGAGGCAGCGAGCAGTAGATTGCCCCCGCAGTCGCTCCTTCTCCAAACACCGCACGCGAAAGAACGTAAAAATACACTTTGGAAGGGAACACACACGCAGCCTGCTGTTGCTCTGTTGCTCTTGCTCTCGGACATACGTACAACCAAACCAGCACACACACACCGACGGTCCGTGCCAGTGCCAGTGCCAGGGCCAGGGCCATTTCCCGGGTAGCTCACTTGGGGATCTTCTTGAACCAGGCCTTGAGGTTCTTGCTGTAGTTGGGCGGCGAGACTTTCTCCTCCTTGATCCTGCGAGGGCGTCCTGAGCGCAACGCAACACGCCCGAACGCATGCGCACTTGTCTACAATCAGCGACAGAATGTGGTGGTCCAGCGGAGGGTACGCTCCCTCGGGCTCCGGGAAGCACAGGGCCTTTGCAAGCTGGCGCGAGCGGGTTACCACACGGGCAGGGCAAAGCAGAGCCGCACCTGGGTGACGAGCCTGAAGTGCTGCGGGGCATCGGGGCAGACATCGACGCACTTCTGCGCGTAGTCGGCAACCCTCGTGGCATCGTTCTGGAAGACAACCAGAGCGGACCACGGGATCTTCCTGACGCCGTCGTTGGCGAGCAGGCCCTGCAACGACCAGCGTGAGAAGCGCGTGACCCAAGGCGCGAC
Organism: Mastigamoeba balamuthi; assembly: GCA_902651635.1. Classification (NCBI taxonomy): domain Eukaryota; phylum Evosea; order Mastigamoebida; family Mastigamoebidae; genus Mastigamoeba; species Mastigamoeba balamuthi. Next base: position 178,145 of record CACRSC010000022.1, read on the forward strand.
CAACGAGCAGAGACATGGCGATCTGCTTGAACAGGAAGTTCTGTAGGCCCCTATTGACCGTGTCGGGCAGCCCCGCGAGCAGCGTCTGCAGCGACTGCACAAACGCCAGCGTCTCTGTCCCGGCCCCCAGTAACAAAGATGAGTGCCGTTGCTCAACGCTCAGAGAGAGAGAGAGAGAGAGTGAGTGAGTGAGTGAGTGAGTGAGAGAGCACCGTGGATGAAGGGATGCACGTCGCCCTGGTCGACCTTGGCCGACGTCCACGAGGGGACCGCGCGGAACAGCAGTGCGTCGAGCTTCTGCTTGCACACGACCTGTATCCTCTCCTCTGTCTCGGTGCGCGCGCTGTCGAGCCCGCGCTTGGAGACGTCGAGGATGGCCGTGTGGCCCCAGTGGCTGTACGACGACAGCAGCGCCTCAAAGTGGTCGGGCGTCGTGAGCATCGCGTACAGGTCCACCGCGATCTGTGCCGTGACCTGTATCGGCTGCGACGCAGCCTTGTCGGTCATCTCGTGCGCGACGAGCTGCAGGCACTGGTCCACCGACTGCGCGCAACAGAGAGGCAGAGGCCGTCAGCCCTCGGCCACAGCGCAGCCACAGGGAGCGGACCTTGAAGATGAGCCTGTCGAGGTCTCCAATGTGCTTGGCGAGCTCGTAGAAGCCGTGCACGAGGTCCTCGATGGCGTTGTAGACCTTGACGAGGAACCCGCTGAACGCGAGCCTCAGCGGCAGCGGCGGCACGGCGTCGCTCCGCCTCCTCCGCATCCCCGTCTCCTCCTCCGCCTGCGGCTCCTCCGCCCCCAGCGCCGACGGCTTGATGGCAGGCAGCAGCTCGTTGTGCAGCACCAGCCTGCGGTACTGGTCCCCCGTCTGTATGACCAGCGGCTCCCACGTCTCCGCCTCGACGAGCTGCGCGGCAACAGCAAGGGCGCTCTTGTCAGCAGAGGACACGCAGGGAGGCGGACAGGGCAGCACCTTGGTGAGGCCCTCGCGGAACTCCTCAAAGGCGATCTCGGTGTACCTCGAGGCGGCGCCGGCCATGAACTCGGCGACCTGCGAGACGTCGTAGCCGAACGCGCGCAGCGTCTGGCCGAAGAGGAAGACAAACTCGGCGACCTGCGTGAAGCTGGCCGTCGACTGGCAGCCCTGCAGCTCCTGCAGCACCACAGCCTTGACGGTCGTCAGCGCGACGCGCCACAGCGGGTCAGCCCCCCCGGGTGGCAGGAAGTCCGGCGACGCGCTGCTCAGCGCCGCCTGCTCGATGACGAAGAACCCAGCGACCGTCTGCAGTGTCTCCGCCACAGAGGCTGGCTTGGTGCCCTCTGTGTGCGCCTGGAACATCTTGACCACTTGTTGCTGCATAGCACAACAACATCAGAGATGAAGAATGGCGAGAAAGAGGGAGCAGAGCAAACAGGGAATTGTGAGAGAGAGAGAGAGAGAGAGAGCAGAGCAGAGCAGAGCACATAAAGGCAGGAAGGCACTGGGCCAACAAGAGAGCCAGAGAAGAGAGCAGCGACTGAGTGCGAGCAAGCGAGCAAGAGAGGAACAGAAGAAGAAGAAGAGCGCCCTGGCGACTGGGGGGGGATACCCTGCGGGTCTCGTTGTAGTGGACGATGAACTGGGGCAGCGTGCCCAGCAGCTTGTTGACGTAGATGGCCTCGTGCAGCGGCGCAAAGTCGACGGACCTGTAGACGCCCTCCCAGAGCGCCGCCTCTGCGACCTTCTGCCTGTCGTTGCGCGCCGACGCCGCCCTGGGCGACATGCTGAGCGCGTCCACCGCCCCCGCGCTGCTCTCCTGCCGCCTGTGGCTCTGCGACCGCTGCGCCAGCGCCCTGCGGTCGTCGGCCGCGTCGACCAGCGACCTCCGCACGGCGCCGCGGTAGACGTCCGCCTCTGCCGCCAGCATCACGTCGAGCGCCTGCCGCGAGCGCAGCACCTCGCCCGTGCGCGCGACGGCCTCGGTGCCCACCTCCGCCGACCGCTCCCACGAGTCCGAGAGCCACTGGTTCACCGAGCGCTCGACGGCCACGCGGACCACGTCGCGCGTGCGGGGCACGTTGGCCGCGACGACCTGGGCGAAGGCGTGCGGGCGCAGGGGCGGCAGGTGGACCGCCTCCAGGCGGCTCAGCGCCTTGAGCGCGGCGCAGTACCGGCGCTCCTCGACGTGGCGCGCCACGCGGTCGGCCTGCAGGGCCAGCTGCAGGCACTGCTTCAGCGTCTCGGTCGCCTGCTGCGCGTTGTCCGCGACGACCCAGCTTCGGTGCATCTTCTCAGCCTGGAGGGCAATTCCGGGAATTGAGTGACTCAACGCAGGCAACGCCACGTGGGCGGGGGGCGAATCGCGCGAGCGGGGGAGATTTCGGGCACGGTGGAGATGAGCGTCTGGGACGAGCGCTGGACGCTGGCGTTGAGGTCGTGGAACGAGGCCGAGAGCTTCTCGACGCTCTGGCGCACCGTGAGCAGCTCCTCGACGCTGTCGATGTACTGCGCATCCCCCGAGCGCGCGGTCAGCGCACAGCGCGAGATTCCGGGATGCGAGATATTGCCCGCGGAGATATGCGAATCAACAGCCGCGCGCTCACCTCCTGGTAGTGGACACCGCAGATGTCCTCGATGTCGAGGTCGCGGGCAGAGCAGAGGCGCTCCAGCTGCTGGGCAGCCTCCTCCGTCTTGCCCTCCTCGAGGACGGTCTTGAGCGCCGCGCCGTACTGCTCGCTCTCGATCAGCGACGCCATTTGGTTTGTGCTTGGTACTGGATGAACAGTAATATCTAGATATTTCCTACTCCTCCCGGGAGTGTGGGAGTGTCATTGCGGGGGGTGTATGCAGCTGAAAGTTGCTTCTAATTGACGTGATGTCCTACGGTATCAAATCTGAGAATTCAAAAAATGACAGATTTGATGCCGATTCATTTCCCTCCAAATCCTTGGTCGAAAGATGTTCATCACGGACATGCGTGCTCCACGGTTCGCATGCGATCTGCTCTACTGCGAACACACACAGAAAGAACATCCTAAAAAGGCAAAACGACAATTGTCCAGACATCCGTTCAAGTGGATCGGCAAAAAACAAATTGCCCTCATTTATGTGCTCCGGATGAAAAAAAAGGCCCGCGCATTGCCCTCTCTCTTGCGGCCTGCCCAAGGAGATCGAGCATAATGTACTTCGTCCGTGTGCCGTTCTCTTGCCGGATAGGGGAAAGGGGGGGCTCTGACAGACTTCAGTGACCCAAGGGGAAGAATAAACTGCTTGCTGAACATGTGGTTATGCACAGAGGACCGGGAGTGGTGGGCATGCAGGCGCCTGGCCAGGCCCCTCATTAGCAGTTGCTGAGGCGTGCGAGCACCTGGACGAAGTCGGTCATGTCTCTGTCGACACAGTTTCTGACGATGTTCTTGGCGTACTTGTAGGAGAGGTCAGACCCCCACCTGGCGTCCTCGGCTGTCCCAAACGCTCGCACCACGATCACCAGCCCGGCTCACCAGCGTGCAGCAGGCACAACGTCAGGGGTGCCGTGCGCCTCTGGCCTCAGACGAGAGTAGGAGAGGGAGGTACCTTGAGAAACGGAACACTTCTGGAGCAAGAAGGACGGCACCTGTCTGAGGGCGTCGGCGACCCCAGGGATCATCCCCAGAGCAGACGGCGGGGCCTGAGCGTTGGAAGTCAGCGTCATGATCTCGACAGAGACCACCAGACCTGCGTGAGGGCGAGGAGCAGCTGAGCGACGGGGGGAGCAGAGCGGACGGAAGTGTAACTCACGTGGCAAGAACATCCCCGAAGGGATTCCGCACAATGCCACACCAGCACCGCGAGGTCCGTGTGCATTGGAGCAGGCTGTACAGGACTGCGCGTGGCACAGCGACCTCGACGCTCTTCCGCTGGGCGTCTGCCGCCCTGGCTCCCGGGAGAACACCGCGAAGGGCTCGCTGCACACCAGCACGCCGCCCACGTCGACGGCCAGCACGACGGCGGGCGAGCGCAGGTGGCGCTTGGAGGACGTGCACTTGGACCTCAGCGTGGCACTGTAGCACTCGAGGTCGTCGGGCAGCCCCTCGCAAGACCTGCCTGGGCTGCCGAGGACCACGACGTCGCCGCACGAGGCGCAGCGCAGCGGGGGCGAGAGCAGCGACGCCTGCGCCCTCACGGTGGCGCGCACGAGGGCAGCGAGGACGTCGGAGGGGTGCAGGGAACGCGAACGGCGCCAGCGACGGGGGAGGAGCAGCTCCACGGTGTAGGCTCTGTACATGTGAACGACTGCCGTGCCCACGCTGAGCACAGGGCCCTGGAACGCCGCGAAGACCCTCTCGGTGCGCGTGGACATGGGGGGGAGACACTGTTCGAGTGCGAGAAGACGATGATTTGAGCCCTAGATGGCAGAGGGGGTCACAAGGCGATTATCCATTACCTCAGTCGATTCTGGGAAAATGCCCCAGACTTGAAAACCTTCTTATCGCTGGACATCCAGAAACACCGAACACCATTAACCTCCAGTACAAAACCTTCGTCAATTCATCAAAATTCGGGGGGTGAAACACGATGACTGAAACAAACTCAGTGATAAGGACCGGACTCTGGAGCCCCGATCCTCTTCTTTTTACGGCGGCATTTTTCGCCTTTAAAATCTGCGCCAAGCCTTTATATGGACGCCCTCTCACCCCCTCCCAAGCAGGGAGCCGACAGCATAATGGCAGTCACCTGCGGTAGCTCAGAAGTGGATACTCCGCCAAGCACGCCGTCGCCAATAGGCCCCACAAAGCGGCTGGAGTATGCGCCGCCGAGCATGCTGGACCAGACAGCCGTGTACTCTCTCCCACAGGTTTAGCCTCTCCCGCTTCATTGCTCTCTCTTTTCCCTCTTCCTCTTGCCTCCCCCCCGCCTCCGCCCCCCTCCTACCTGACAGAGATGCCATCGAGGCAATTATACAATTGGGAGATACGACTTTGACAATTGACTATTGCCCCTGTACCGCAGGTTGTACGCGATGGGGTCAACCTCGTGCGGCAGGTCATCGAGTCCTACAAGGTCTTTGAGTGCGTGGACAGGCTCGACGATGACGAACATACCATCTGCAGCCACGTCAGGCCCGACATGCTCCCTGGCCTTGCCCTCGAGAGCGGTAGTACTTCCCGTCATTTGCACTGCTGATGAAATTCTCAGAGGAGCAGCTGGAAGCAAGGCTGGGCATGATAACGTCTGGCAAGGGCACCCACATCGCAGGCAATCGAGCACTGACAGCGGTCGACCCGGGAGATTCTACCGGGGGCTGGACAGTCTATCTATGCTCAGACCTCGTAAGGTCGGCAGACTGTGCCGAGGTTCGTATTGTCGTTTCCCGCCATCATGATCTAGGCGTCTGCTGACACTTGCTTGCTGAGTTGCAGTCATCGTCGCGCTGCTACTTCGCGGGTCTGATTGCCTCGTGCATTCTCCACGAGCTGGGGCACTGGAAGCATGACACTTTTCAGGTCTGCAGATGGCTGGTAAACACATCTGTGGACATGCCGGGGCAGGACGACTCCGAGGGCGAGGCAGGGTACTACCTGGAGCGCAAGATCTACCCCGGTACTTCCAGTACAACCCCTTTCATTCAGTTGAAGCATACACATAGGGTCGTATGACATTGAGCACCACCCGGACGGAGTGGCCTTTGTCATTGTCCCGTGGGGGACTCAGACGAGCCGCCCTGCCTGGCTGTACGAGCTCGAGGCACTGGCAAACCCTGTAAAGCGGCTTCGCGCCACTTTCGGCCCGCCAGTCTCGTCCACCATCTGCCAAGGGCTGACACAAGGAGCTAGATTCTCGGTCGCGGTCCCCAGCAAACCCCAGTGGCCGCCAACAGGACCCCACACACCGCCAGTTTGCAAGAGAAAGGCCAACGGTGCGAACAAAGCAATGACAACATCTGGATGATCTCCTGAGACTAACAGTTGCCACCAGGAGCATGGGGAGCTGTGACCCCAATGCATGCTGCCACTCTGGCAGATGCCACTACCGCACCTTCGTTCGAGGTCCACGTGCAGGGTGCGATGGCCATCGCAGAAGCGGTGTTCCACAACACGACCGAGAAGACGGTTGCCTACACGGTTTCGAACCCGCCTCGCCTGTGCCACGGCATCAGCCTGTTCTACTCTGATGGCCGTTCGGTGACCTGCCGGCTCAACGAGAACAACCTCGTCCGCACGAGGCTGCATGGGGGACCCCCGACGCTCGAGGTGGCTCCTCACGAGACCGTCACCCTCGCCGTGCACCTCAACAAGCCCGGGGAGCCGTCGTGGTTTGTGACCGACATCCCTGGATCATACACAGCAATCCTGTGGTATCGCCCTCGTTGCAAGGTGGCTGCCACGTTCACCCTCGAGGGGTCTGAGACTCCCAAGAGTTCTTAATTGTGAGAATAGATCCAACCAGTTTTGCACCATCGCGAGATGAGAACACAAGAACTGGACAGCCACGAGGGTGCTCCTATGGGAAATTGTACAATTCCATTTCAACAGTTGAAGAGACGCGTGAGCACTTGGAAGGTGTCGGACATGTCTCTGTCGACACAGTTTCTGACGATGTTCTGGGCGTACTGGAGGGAGAGGTCAGACCCCCACCTGGCGTCCTCCGCCGTCCCAAACGCTCTCACCACGATCACCAGGCCAGCTACAGCGACATCGAATCAGAGAAGCAGCGTGAGACTCACGAAGGCTGGCAGAGTTCGAGGAGGAAAGTGACCTTTGGTGACGCAGCACTTCTGGAGCATGAAAGACGGCACCTGCGTGAGGACCTGAGCGACCCCGGGGATCAGTCCACGAGCCGCTGGCGGCGGCTGGGCATCGAGGTTCAGCGTCATGATCTCGACAGAGACCACCATTCCTGCGGGAGCTACGAGCGGAGCTGAGCGGGCAGTCACAGCAGAGCAGAGAGCAGCCGCACGCGGCATGAACGCCCAGAATGATGAAGGGGTTCCAAACGACGGCGGGCCAGCGCCGATGGGCGTGCCGGGACAGGCGGCGGCGGGCTGCGCGGGACACAGCGACCTCGATGCTCTGCCGCTGGGCGTCTGCCGCCCTGGCTCCCGGGAGAACACCGCGAAGGGCTCGCTGCACACCAGCACGCCCCCCAGGTCGACGGCCAGCACGACGGCGGGCGAGCGCAGGTGGCGCTTGGAGGACGTGCACTTGGACCTCAGCGTCGCTCGGTAGCACTCGAGGTCGGCGATCTCCTCCCACGACTGGCGCGGGCTGCCGAGGACCACGACGTCGCCGCACGAGGCGCAGCGCAGCGGGGGCGACAGCAGCGACGCCTGCGCCCGCACCGTGGCGCGCACGAGAGCCGCGAGGACGTCGGTGGGGTGAAGGGAACGCGCACAGAGCCAGCGACGGGGAGGAGCAGCTCCACGGTGTAGGCTCTGTACATGTGAACCACAGCCGCCCCTGACGTGCCCACGCTGAGCACAGGGCCCTGGAACGCCGCGAAGACCCTCTCGGTGCGCGTGGACATGGGGGGGACACTGTTCGAGTGCGAGAAGACTGACCGCTGCGAAGCCGATCTGGTATGATCCCTCGGGGGATGGGGGAGAGGAGGACAGAGGGGTCATAATCCAATCAGACACCCATTTCTGGTGACCCGGTGCCCACACTTCGGCGTGTTGTGGGCATTCACGGGGGTCGTGAGCTGCCCCTTGAAATTTGCCCGGCCAGGAGGAAATCACACCACTGCACGTACCCGAACCTGGCTTCATCTGGGTACGACAGTCTACCCGGCATCCAACCCCCCTTATGCCAAAGAGACCGGCCAAGGGGCCAACATTCTCGGCGGACTCGAGCACTGCTACTCTGACGTCACCGATAATCAAGGGATTTCACATGGACGCAAAGGTCGGCAGCACAGACCAATCAGCACTCACTCCTCGCCAGCGGTTATTGAGGGCAGCAGAGGAGACGGAGCGGGATGTAGCTTTAACAGAACCGGCGTGTGGGGAAAGTGCGAAATTGACTGCGACTCGGGCCACAAATATCAGGCCTGCATAACCGTCACAGCACCAGAGAGCGGTTGTGGTCTTTCTTAACCCACCGCAAGCACCGCCACCAAGCCTAGTTTGTTGTCGTTGTCGTTGTTGCTGCTGTTGTTTGGCACGTGTGTTGTGTTGTTTCCCCATGTCGTGGCTCTCTCAGCTCGTCTCCGTTCTGCTTCTGCTGCTCCTCAGCCCTGCCCGCGGCCTCGGGTCTGTCTGCCGCAAGGAGGCTGTGCCCCCTGTCTGCCCCGACCCCAGCCAGCGCAGGGCCATCGACCCCAGCGCAGCCTCCGCCTCCAGCGGGGCCGTCCATATCACGGGCGTGTTCGTCGCCACCGTGTCCGCTGGCGACGTCAACCACGACGGCCTGGCCGACGCCGTCTTCGTCGCTGGCGATGACGCAGCGTCGCCCTCCTCGCCGTCCGCTGCGCTCTGGATCGTCGCCGGCAGGCCGCGAGACGCGCAGTGGCCGCAGGGCAACGCGACGACCCCCAGGGCCCTCGTCCGCGGCCCCCCGGAGGCCCGCGTGTCGTTCGGCACCGCCACGGCCTCGGGCGTCGACGTCAACGGCGACGGCGTCGACGACGTCCTCGTGGCGTGCCCCGACCACGGGGACGGCCACGTCTACGTCGTCTTCGGCGCGGACGGGTCGCTCCCGTCGGTCGCCTCTGTGGCCGAGCTCGACGGCTCCAACGGGTTCGACGTCACGGGCAGCTCGTCGGACTTCTCGCGGGCCAACAGGAGCCTCAGGATCGGCGCGAGCCTCGCCACGGGCGACTTCAACGGCGACGGCGTCGGCGACGTGGCCGTCGGGGCGCCCGGCGCGGACGTGCCCTACGCGTCCAGCGGGATGGTCTTCGTGCTCTTCGGTCGGCCCAGGGGCGCCGCGTGGCCCGCCGTCGTCGACGTGGCCGAGTTCGCCGACGGGCTGCGCGGGTGCCTCGTGGCGGGCCTGGGCGAGGGGGTGATGACCGGCCAGGGCCTCGAGCTCGGTGGGCTCGGCGACGTCAACGGGGACGGCGTCGACGACCTCGGCGTCGGGAGCGACGTCGCCTCGCACGCGACGACGGCCGAAGGCGACGCCCTGGGCTGCGTTGCTGTCGTCTGGGGCCACAGGGGCCCCTGGGACAGAGTCGTCAACGTCCGCGAAAACGCCTCGGTGGCCGCGATGGTGTGGGGCGAGACCGACAGCCTGTTCGGTGGCCGCGTCAGCATGTCCCCGATGGACTTTGACGGCGACGGGTTCGCAGACGTCGCCACGTGGGGGTTCGACGGCGTCTGGATCGTCTACGGCCACGGGGGACCCTGGGAGGCCAACACCACCGTGGCGAGGCTGGCGGCCCAGGGGCTGGCGGGCATGGCCATGCTCACCACGGAGAGCTTCGTGAGCCAGATAGTCCCCATCGGCGACTGGAGCGGCGACTGCATCGACGACCTGGCGCTGGCCAACGTGTACAACAACATCACCGTGCTCCTCGGCAGCCGCGACCGCGTGTCGGGGCCGTATCCGGGCGTGTCGGACGCGAACATCACCTGCAAGGTCGGGCTCACCTTCACCAACTGCGTGGTGGATTCGGACAACGTAGCGCCGATCGTTGCCAGCGGCGACTTTGATGGAGACATGTTCGAGGACGTGGTCTTTGCCCAGAGCCTCGATCTCAAGAGCGCGACCATCCTGTGGGGTCCCAGAGGAAGGATTCGCCACGCCGCCTGCGCCAACAGCTCGCAGTGCTCCCCGGACAGCGTCTGCAGGAACAGCACATGCGTTGTGCTCCCAGATCCGTGCTATAGCTACACTGATGGCCCAGCCTTCCTCGTGCCAGCCGTCAACGCGTCTGCCAGCGCGTTCACCGCCCTGGACCACCTCAGCATCTCTGTGACTACCCCGCGCGTCTTCAACCGCAGCCTCCTCACATTCACCCTCGGCTCGTGCACACTTCACGCCTCTGTGGAGCTCGCCGACAGTGACTGCAACGACCGCTACACCGTCGCAGAGAGGTGGTCCTCCCTCACGGCCTGCGGGGCCACACAGGAAGCTGCGCTGTCCACCCCGGACCACAGCGTGTACACCGTGGCGTTCTCTGCGCACAGCAACCAGTCGTGGGTGAATCCCGTCACGGGTGACACCAGGTTTCGCCAGCTCTCCCACCCGCTGGCCCTCCGCGTCGTGTTCCCCCCAACTCTCCAGTTCTCCACATCGAGGCTGGAGATCAGCGCGCCCGCTGCTCTCGGCGCATTCGCAGGAGACATCGGTGTCGCTGTCGCGAACTCGTCCGTTGCCATCTCTCTGCCTGTGGGCTTCCAGAGTCCCTTCGCTCTGGTCCTCACGGAATTCAGTGGCGACGGCACGTTCGTCGAGTCTTCGACATTCGAGCCCAACCCATCTGCGCCACAGACTCGCAGCACGAGGTCCGCAGTGCAGGTGTGGTCTCTGGGCGTTGTGCCACGTGCCGGGGTCTGCTCCTTCGACGGCGTCGCCCTGTCCGCAGTTTTCAGCGTCAAGTGCCTCGACAAGACGGCCCCGGGCCAGTGCGCTTCCGAGGACTCCAAGACGGTGACAGTCTCGTTCCGGCTGAGCGTGGCGGACCTGTGCGGCAGGGTCGCGATACCAGGGGAAGTGTACGGGACGCTGGAGGCCTACGAGGACGCCGGGTACCGCCAAAAGGCCACCTCGTTCTACGTGGGGCAGACGGCCTACCTGATGGCCTACCTCGTCTCTCCTGCTGTCCCGCTCAGCTCGTCCACCTTCCTCAACGTGACTGTGCGCGGCCCCGCTGTGAGGGGAGGGGAGACCGCAGTGCTCTATGCCATCGATGTGTCCGACGGCCAGAGGCCCAGGATCCAGTTTGAGCTGAGTAGCTCGCTGTTCGAGGTCGCCGATGGCGGCATCGTCGACGTGGCCGTCACAGCCTTCGTGCAAATGAGCTTCAATGGTCCCATCGCCAACCCCAACGGGACGACCATGAGGCTGGACACGACGGTTGCCGTCACAGAGAAGATGTCTATGTCTCAGGGATGTGCTGCACACACCCATCCCCTCTCCTTCCTATTCTGAAGCAGCCCCACGAGGCCAGATCGGGGCTGCTCATGACGGATGGGCCTCCTCGACCACCCTCCCAGAAGAGATCAGAACACCCAATGACATTCATCCAAATATGAAAGCACCAGCTGCCAAAAACACTGCCCTCGGATTCCACCACAAGAGCGTGAGTGAAGCCGCACACGTATGCAAATGAGCACTGTGAGAACCTTCGTTGTGCTCGGGGACCAGACTCCTGAGACCTCAAGAGACTTCTCTAGTTCTAACCCAGGAGATGCGGACTCTTTCTTCATCAGACCCTATGGAAGGCTCTTGCGACGTTGCAGGGTCTAACTTAATGTGATCGGATCGGATAATAGCCCTCTCTGAGGTTACGTGGCACCACACCAACAACAGCTCTGATTTCTACTGCGTAGGTGCACAAGGCGTGTTGTGAGGGGATTTGGGAGATTAGCCAGGGCGGGCGACCGACCCGAGAGGAAAAAAGAACAAAAGTCAGGCTTGAGCAGGAGTCCGTCTCCGACAGGCGCAGTGGCAAATCTGCCTCAAATCTGTTCAGCCTTCTGTGAGTGGCACGTGTAAGGGCTTCTAATGGAGCTCAAGGAGAAGCAGACCCACGAGCGTGTCGTCTGGGTGAAGTGGGAGAGGCCCGATGGCGGCTTCGACCGGCCCCAGAAGGTCCACGTCAAGGAGGGCTGCGACGTCCACGACCTCACCCGCACCGCCCAGGAGCAACTCGACATCCCCCACTGCCACGGAGACCTCTTCCTCGTCCTGCCCGCGGCTGCTGGCCCAGGGCTCAGAGCCTACCTCGCCCAGGACACCGGCACCCTCGGCCCGGACTTCTTCCAACTCCTCGGCAATGGGATCCTCGAGGCCCGCGTGAGGCCCGGCGCCGTGCAGCTCCCTACTCAGCCGCCGGGTTTGTCTCGTGCTACTGCGCCCGCGCCTTTTCTTTCAATTGATTTCCTTGTATCTTTATTATAATTCAACGCGCTGTCGTTGACATCTCCACCGGTCTTCTCGGCCGGCGTCCCCACCCCCCCTGCCGCCACTCCACGTAATGTCCGCTTCACCTTCCCGCCCCGCCTTGTGAGACACAAGACTGCTCCATGAACGCCGTTTTGTTCCTTAACTGTTCACTTCGAGTTTTGAAAGCTGCTCACCGCCATTTCTTGCCAGTAGAGTACCTGCTGGGATCCTCCGCTGCCTCTGTCGCCACCTCTGCTGCTGCCGCCGCCAACGGTTCGTTGTGCCAGTGTGCCGTTGTGCCCGTCCTCTTTCCACATTCTCAATTGAATTGGCAATTTTTTTTTGTCAGCGGCCGCGGAGTCCCTCAGTGCATGGTCCAGGTTCGCGCATGCTCTGGAGGAGTCTCAGGGCGAGGTCACTGCCGGTGCATTCGTGGACCTGTCCGCAGCAACAAACATCGTGGTGTACGGCATCTCTGCCAAGTCGAGCAAGCTGTTCATCCGGCCGGCCGTCAAGTATCTGCACGACAAGATCGTCGAGGAGTTCGTCGCAGACAAGCAGTGCAACATGCTCGTCACCGGGACTGCAGGCATCGGCAAGTCTGCGCTCCTCCTCCTCGTTCTCCGAACCTTCCTCAAGAAGAAGTTCCCGTCACGTGGCAGGATCGTTTACAGTTACGCGCACCCGCAGTTGTCCCTCCTGCCTCTGCCCCTCTCCTGATGCCCTTTGTATGCCCTTTGCAGAATCGGACACCTGCTCTGTCCTGTTCTACCTGAAGAAGGACCACACCGACTGGATTGCCACACTGCCGCCGACCACGGAGGGGTTCGATGAGCAGTACATCGTCCTGGCAGACCACGTAGCCGCGCACCCTGCGCAGCACGGGCTGCTCGTGTCGTCGAGAAATAAGAGTATCACGAACGAGTGGAAGAAGTTCGGCTCGACCGTGTACTACATGCCCACGTGGTCTCTCGAGGAGATCAAGAAGATGAACGAGCTGTGCGGGCACGGCGTCGCGGACGAAGCCCTCAACGTGGCCTTCAGCCAGTGGGGCGGCATACCGAGCCACATCTTCAACCTCGGCAGCACCGACAACGTGTTCGAGTTTGTCATGACGCAGCTCGCCTCGAGTTCGCTCGCCACCATGATCTTAGAGATCAGCTCAAGCGCATCTGAGGCACACTCAACGGATGCTGTGCTGCACATGATCGTGGACCAGGAGGGCAGGGGCGGCAGGCAGCCCTTCATGAGCTTCTCCTACACGTTCGCCTCGCCCGAAGTCGAGAGGAGGGTCATCGAAGCACGCTACGACGAACTCATCCACGGTACTCACGCCACACTGCACTGCACCACACTGCGCAGTCCCGTTCGCCCGTTCGCCCTCTGCTCATGCCTGTCACCATTCCTGCAGGTGAGCTCAACCTGGTCCTGCAGGCAACGAGAATCGCAGAGGCGGCATCTCTCCGCAGGCACATCTTCGAGCGTGTGTGGCTCCGCTTCATGCAGAAGAACGTCAACAACCGCCTCATGTTCAAGGTATTTCTGGGTTCCAGGCTTCTCTGCCCGGCATGTTCATCCCTCCCACTACCCACTACAGATGCGCGACCTCGGGGAGGAGACCTCCAAAGCCTCTCAATTCGCGTTCTGCTGCAATGCACTGCATCGCTTCGACTCTGTGGCAGACTTCAGTGCGATTGCCGAAAAGGCGCAGGAGTTGAAAGTCCCCAACGAGAACATGGTGTTCTTCGTCCCCAACTCGCCTATCCAGGCTGCTTTCAATGCCTTTCATGTCTCCGGACTCGTATGACCAGAAATTTGTCACTTCTGTGATGACTTACCTGAGCCTGCATGACTTGTGCGCAGGGGAGAAACAAGATACACCTCACTGCCGACCAGGCCACTGTCACTGCTGACCACCCTCTGAAGCAGAGCGGTTCGCCACAGACTCCCCCAGGCCTCTTTTCTACCCACTCTCTGATCACAACAACACCTACTGTGCAGCACTGGCGGAACTCTTCAGCATCGTGCCTCCGAACGTCACCAAGGCCATCTGCTTCTGGGTGCCCTCGGACATCTTCAGTGAGTTCAAGGTGCAGAAGTTCCTGACTGACCAAAACACTGTCAGCCAAGCCGTCCCTGCCGCCGTCACTGCCGCCTTGCAATACGTGGTCTGCTTCGACCCACATGGCTCTGTGCTCTCTCCCTAAGCAAAACCCGCAAGCACGGAATTTACTACCGTTGTGGACATTTTGTGCTTCACTTGCAATTGGATCAATCCTTATTGTCTTCAGAAAAGAGCGAAGTTCATCGTACCACTGAATATCGATCTGAAGCAAGTATTATATCACCTATCGAAATTCATTGCTTATATGATGTGGACGATGTACGATTTACACCAGTGTTCATCAGTTTCGGAAAGTACTGAATATCTTCTATTATCGATGCATCCACATCTTTAATTGGTTCTGATCGAATACGTTTGTTTTATTTCTTCTCACTCATTGGGAGGCAGGGAGGTCTCCCCCTGGTCAATATGAATCACGTTCTCGTTCACAGCACACTCACGCTTGCAGCACCATTGCATAAGCTCGGCCTCGAGCATCTTCTCAATGGGCTTTGGTGGGTGCAATGGTGCTCACTTTGTTGGTGTGAGAGGAGCATGTCCTGCTGCTGCTGCTGCCACAGTGATCTCCATGAACTGGGCAGATTAACTGTGGCCATCAAGGCTCGTTGCACTGAGCAGCAGAGAACCTGCAGCTGATGCACGTTCCTTGATTGTCTGCCTCCTTTGGTGACTTCTAAGAGATTAGTGAGCATTCTATTGGTGCTGAGAGAAGAGAGACGAACAGGGTTGGTGGGATCAGTAGAGGTTAACTGATGAGAATCAAAGAGAGAGAATGGCACACCACAACCACAGGATCATCTCCTGAAGTCTCTTCCTCGTTCTTGATGTCCTTCTCATCACTTGCATCACTGCCTGCCCATTCATGCAGTCATCCCGTGCTTGACATACTCAATAAATTGCTGAAGAGAGGAGGAGATCGATTAGCATTGCAGAGTTGCTGGGCTTGCTGCAGTTGGTACTGCCATGGGTGCAGTAGCAGGCTCTAACCATGGAATGCCGATGTGATGGTCAGTGCACATGTAGTTGCCATTAATTATTTGCTGAAAATAGATGTTAACTGGTAATAATCGATAAGAAATGCACTGAGGAAGTATGAGTGCTCCTGGTGGATCGGACTCTGTATCCATCACCAGATTCGCACATCATGGCAACATTCCAGAAAAGGACCCCGAACATCAAATAGGGTGCCTTTGTTGTCAATGATGAACTGGTATTTTATAGAAGGCCGATGTTGGAGTCTCTCAGCAGACCCTGCTATGTCCTTTCAAATATGAATCAGTCTATGACTGTGTGGATGGAAAGTGTCACTAGTGAGTCATTTCATTCATCTGTGATCACATTCTTGATTTCGTTGGCAACGCAGAGTACTTATTCCTGTTTGATGGAGCATCTCACATGGACGAGGCCATCTGTGCATTGAAAGCAATCATATCATGCCTTACACTTGATTTAAGGCATTGTAGTGTTCTATTGTTCACGATACAGTCGTCCACAACATTGAAGTGTGACTCTTTCATCTGATTCCTGGCCAGGAAATTGATGGAAACACACCTGAACTCACTTCTGCTCAAGCTGATATCGATGGTGATCTTCAAGTCTGGCTTTCAGAGCAGACGTTCATGACAGGCCCTAGCACATCTGCTCTGTCATTCAGTGATCTCTGACATCAACTGCTCACAGGTCTTCTTAGGCAATTCCTGTTATCTCATAACAAGCAGGCTCTGTTCTTAATGCATAACTGGGCTTCTGTGAACTGGGCAAAGTCAAAATGATACAGTTTAACTTTAAGAGACTAAGTAATGTTGGATGCCTTTCACACTTCATTGCCTCAGTGGGTGAGCAGTTTGTGACATCTGAGCTTTAACTCTTTGTGGCCACCCTCTATGATGCCACTTTCAAGAAGAATAATGATATGCTGAAATAATATTATGCCAAGTTCTGGGATGGGCCTCGTCCTGAACATTCCAATAAGACATGCTGATACATAATGAAAGAAGGTTAATGATCTGTTTCTTGAGTGGCCCTACATTTGCAACTGGCTTTTGTGTTTACGTGAGTCAGGGGTGAGATGGGGCAGAGTAACATCTCAAACATGAGTGCACTGTTCATTCCTAGTCGAAGTTCTCTGCTCTTAGGTACATATTCCTTTCTGTCCGACAGATTGAAGTTAAGCATCACATCGTCACTACTGCGCAGTTTTTGATTTGTTCTCGCGCATTAACGCATTCTCTCAGGCATGCGATGGCCTCTTTCTGTGAGACGTGTATTTCCTGTTCTCAGATTTGTCGCGGCGGAGATATTATCCGCCGCAGGCAGGTGACCAGCGAGCAGACGAGCACCCCCCTTGTGCCAGCATGAGGTGTGAGGGGGTCGTGGGGACCGCGAAGAGATTGTGTTGCACAGGCCGGGCGGTAAAGATGGTGGCACGTACGATGCACTCCGATTGGCTGCTGAATAAGATTCTGGCTCTGTATCTGGCAGATTTGCCATCTGTTTTTGGCGGGAATGAGTGCAGCGTTTGACGAAGGCTCTGTCGTCTACAGCGACAACAGCGCCGCGCTGGGAGACCCCGGAGCATCGCTGCTCTCGGGCGATGCCATCGCGGCCGTCGCAGAGCCGCGCTTCCTCGAGTTCCTGCGCAGCTTCTCTCAGGAGCGCAACGGCGCGTTTGTGTACCGCGAGCAGCTGCGCCAGAGGTCGCGCCTGCGCGACGACTGGATCGACGTGGACCTCGACGACCTGCGCGCGTTTGACGAGCTCCTCGCTGCCAAGTTCCAGCAGTCCCCCACCTCCCTCCTCCCATCCGTGCGCTGCACCCCCTTGTTTATCTTTTCCAGATTCATTCTCGGATTCCCGGAATTCATTGCGGTGTCAATTCAGTTCGAGGCGGCTGTGGGCAAGGCGCTCGCTGCGGAGCGGGCCGTGAAGCCGGGCGAGGACCCCCAGGACCCCGACGAGGACGAGACGAGGTTCCAGCTCCTGTTCCACAGCAGCAGCGCCCCGATCGCCATCCGTTCCCTCATCGTGCGCTCCGCCCCCTCCTTACATGTCACCGCAGCCCGCCAAACTAAATTCTGAATCTCCTGTGACGCAACGCCGGCAACAAAACCTCATGATACGCGGATCAGTCGTCGAACATATCGCAGCTCGTCAAAGTGCACGGCATCGTCGTCAGCGCGTCGCGCGTGCAGGCGAAGCCCACGTCGGTCGTCGTGCAGTGCCGCAACTGCCAGAACCGCCGCGTGGTGCACGTGCGGCCGGGCCTGGCCACCCCGCAGCTGCCGCGGCAGTGCGACAGCGCCAAGAACCAGCGCACAGGCGCCACGTGCCCGCTGGACCCCTACGTCATCATCCCCGGCGAGAGCACGTTCGTCGACCACCAGGTAGGGGGAAATGGCCCAAATCAATTGCACACGTTCGCGCGTGAGGCGGAGGATCGATTCCCGCTGGGGTCCACTTTCTGGATCAGCTGACCCCGCCGCAGGTGCTGAAGCTGCAGGAGAGCCCCGAGTCTGTGCCCACGGGCGAGCTGCCGCGGACGATCCTGCTGAGCGCGGACCGGGCGCTGGTGGGGGCATCGGTGCCGGGGTCGCGCATCAGCGTCGTGGGCGTCTACACGGTGATGGCCGGCAGCTCCAAGAACGCCAGCCAGCAGGCGGGCAGCGCGTCGATCAGGGCGCCGTACGTGCGCGTGCTGGGCATCACGGCAGAGAGCGACGGCGTGGGCAGGTCGTCGCACCTGTTCCGGCCCGAGGAGGAGAGCGAGTTCATCGCCATGTCCCGCTCCCCGGGGCTCCTCGACGCCCTCGCGGCCTCCACAGCCCCCGCCATCTACGGCCACACAGGTCCTCCCCCACTAACCCGTTCTCCCTTCTTCTTCCGCACTCGGCCTGACCTGTCGCTGCTGTTGCGGTTCTTGCTTTGCGTGTTCTGCTGCTCCTCCTTTGTTGCTGTGTTGTTTTCTATTTTGCTCTTTGTTTTTTTGCAACTCTTTGTTGTTGTATGGCTCTTGCTGCTGCTGCGTTCTTGGTGGGTGTTTGCTATGTGCTGCTCTCTTTATCGCTTGTGTTCTGTTTGTGTGTGTGCGTTCGTACTTCGCTTTTTTTTTCAATGTGGCTCTGCTGTTGTATTGTCTTCGTAGACATCAAGAAGGCGGTGCTCTGCCAGCTGTTCGGCGGCAGCGTCAAGGTGCTGCCAGACGGCGTGCGGCTGAGGGGCGACATCAACATCCTGCTGCTCGGAGACCCCGGCACAGCCAAGAGTCAGCTCCTCAAGTTTGTCGAGAAGGCACGCGCATCGCGCACGGCACCAGCAGCCTCTCCCCCGGTCTCTGACGACACCCCTCTGCGCCCTCGTGCGCCCGCAGGCCGCGCCCATCGGAGTGTACACGTCGGGCAAGGGCAGCAGCGCTGCGGGTCTGACGGCCTCTGTCATACGCGACGGCCACACGGTCCGAACATTCCCGCTCTGCTGTGTGCTCCTCTGGGGGCTGCCACTGAGCGCTGCTCTGCCCGACTGTGACTGCGCGCAGAGAGAGTTCTACCTCGAGGGCGGTGCGATGGTGCTGGCCGACGGCGGCGTCGTCTGCATCGGTGCGCACGCTCCCCCTCTCATGGCCGCTGCTGGAGAGGCGGCGCAGACTGAGGGATGGCGCTGCCCGTGCGTGCGGCCTCTTTGCAGACGAGTTCGACAAGATGAACCCGATGGACCGCGTGGCGATACACGAGGCGATGGAGCAGCAGACGATATCGATCGCCAAGGCCGGCATCACGACGATCCTCAACTCGCGCACGGCGGTGCTCGCGGCTGCCAACCCCGTCTTCGGCAGGTACGACGACATGAAGGACGCCGCTGAGGTGCTGCACTGGGGGGCGCTGGGGTATGTGTGTAGGGGGGTGTCCGTCTGACAGGTCTACGCGCGTGGGGGCGGGCAAACAGAACATCGACTTCCAGACGACGATTCTGTCGCGCTTCGACATGATCTTCCTCATCCGCGACAGGAGGGACGCTGCGCACGACAGGGTAACGGGCACCCACACGGGGGCGGCACGCACGCGCTGACGGGGCTGACGGCGGCCGCCGCCTCGCAGAGTGTGGCGCAGCACGTCATACAGATACACACGGAGGGCAGGGGGGCCACGGGCCCCGTCGACTCGGGCGTCTACGACATCAAGAAGCTCAAGCGCTACGTCGCCTACTGCAAGGCGTGCGTTGCGCCCGAGGGCGCGGGGCCGCGGGACTCACGCGCCAGCACAGGAAATGCGCGCCGCGCATCTCCGAGGGGGCGTCGAGGATGCTGGCGGACTTCTTCGTCAAGGTGAGGCACGACACGCGCCAGGCCTCGCGCGGGGAGAACCAGAGCGTCGGGGGCCGCGCGTCCAAGATCCCCATCACGGTGCGCCAGCTCGAGGCCATCGTGCGCATCAGCGAGAGCCTCGCGAAGATGCAGCTGCTGCCCGTGGCGACCGAGGGGCACGTGACAGAGGCCATACGCCTCTTCAACACGTCGACGGTCGACGCGCTCAACACGGGCATCGCGGCCTCGGAGCAGCTCAGCCCGGAGCTCGTGGCCGAGATCACCAACGTCGAGGGGGCCATCAAGCGCGTCGTCCCCGTCGGCTCGTCCATAGCCGAGCGCCAGCTCGTGTTCAACTTCAGCAAGCAGGTCTGTGCCTCGCGTGTGTTGTGGCTTGTTGCTCCTCCCCCACCCTAACGAACGAGCGCCTCGTGCAGTTCTCGCAAATGGCGATCCGCAGAGCCATCAACGCGATGGTGAAGCGCGACGAGCTGGAATACAAGCGCCAGCGCCACTACATCTACCGCAAGAGGTGATACGCCACCACCAGCGTACACAACGCAGCAGACAAGCAAGCAGCACACAGCAGAGCACGGGTATTTGTTACAGGGGCAGTTGTTCACTATGACCTAGGCCTGTCGCCAAAGCCCGGCAGCCCGGGCAGCGACATCCTCAGCTTTCGCATTGTCCCGACCTTGGGGGCCGGGGGGGCGTCGACCTGGCTGCCGCAGCCGCCGCCCGCGCCCCCGCTGCCGCTGCCGCTGCCGCCGCTGGCCAGCACCGACGGCGAGCAGCACCAGACGTGCAGCAGCTTGTCGCTGCCGCCCGCGGCGATGACCCTGCCGCAGCCGTGCACGCAGCTGAGGCCCTCGTGCGGGCCCAGCAGCGCCCTGTGGCACGCCGACGTGTGCGAGTCCCAGAGCTTGATGCTCCTGTCGCCGCCGCACGACGCCAGCAGCGAGTCGCTGAACCACACGCGCGCGACGGGCGCCCCGTGGTCGAAGCTGCGCAGCGGGGAGCCCATCCGTCGCATGTCCCAGCGGCACACAGTGCCGTCGGTGGACCCCGTCACCAGCAGGTTGCCCGTCGTGCACATCTGCACGCTCGTCACCGCCGACCTGTGGCACAGCTCTGGGTGGCCGTGTGCAGCGTCAGCGCCTGAGGCCGTGCCCAGCGGCGCGGGTGCGGAGGGGCTCACGTCTGTCGATCTTGCCCGAGCGGGTGTCGAGGAGCGACACAGTGCCGTTGGAGTACGCAGCGCAGTAGACGGTCTCGTTGCCGTGCACGGCGAGCGCCGGGGGGTCGTCGGCGAACGAGAGCAGCTGCTCGTTGGTGGAGACGTCGAGGACTACGGCCGGCGAGCCCCGCACGGCGGCCACCAACCTGCCGAGGCAGCGCAGCCGCGGTTAAGGCGACCCCCCCGAAACCAATTGGCTGCGGGGCGTTGCCGAGCGCACCTGCGGTCGTCGGCCTCGAGGGCCAGCACCGAGTTGGCGAGCTGCGTGGAGTGCAGGCACTTGTACTTCTGCGGCGACCACACGCGGACGACGCCGTCGTCGCAGCCCGTGTAGACGAGCGGCAGCGTCGCCTTGTCGCGGATGGCGACGGCGTTGACGCCGCCCGTGTGCTTGAGCGTGTGCGAGCACCTGCCCTTGCGCACGTTCCAGACCTTGACCTTCTTGTCCTCGCTCGCCGTGATCACGCGCAGCTTCTTGCCGTAGAGCGAGATGCACCGGCAGTCGGTGATGGCCTTCTCGTGCCCCTTGAAGTGCGCGCTCGCGGGCTCGGCGGCCCACTCCCGGCGCCTGCCCAGCAGGAACGCGAAGGCGCTGCGCGAGGCCTCCTCGGATGGCTGGAAGTACTCGTTGCAGAGCGACTCCCACACGCGGTCGTCGGCCAGGGCGTCGCGCCAGCCGCGGCAGACGGCGGTCATCGCCCGCACGTCGCCGAGGTCGACGTACGGCGCCACGCAGCGCAGCACGGAGCTCGGCGGGCGGTCGAGCGAGACGAACGACGGCGGGGCCGTCGGCGACCGGCGCAGCTTGGGGCTGCCCTGCGCCCTCTCCGGCGTCGCCGTGTTGAAGAACGGGTGGTTCAGCAGCTGCAGCGCTGTCGGCCTCAGGCTCGGGTCCCTGTTGCCGCCCTCAGGCTGTTCAGAGCGCGCTCGGTGCTTCGGGTGTGTGCCCCCCGGCCAACAGACCCCCAGTGTCCCCGCGCACTGAACAGGAGGTGAGGGCACAGGAGGCACGACGGCTTTATCTGGTCGGCGCCATCGACTAAAGTAGGGCGTCAATTCGCCCGAGGGGTGTGCGCCCCTGGCCAAACGAACTGACCCCAATGTCCCCGCGCATTAGGCACACGGAGAGGCACGGCTTGTCTGGTCTGTCTGTGTCATGGACTAGGTTGTAAAGTCACCAGACTGTCCCCTGAATGATTCCCTGATTCAAATGCTTCAAAGGTCTTCAATTCGAGAGTGGGGGAGAATTCAGCCCGGCCGAGTCTGAAGACGGGTTTCGCGTACTTTTCGAGGCACGAGGAGATGAGGCTCTGGAGCTGCGGCGAGAGGTGCGCGGGGATGGTGATGCTGTTGCCGGGCTGGATGATGTGGAACATGGCCGCGTGGGCCTCGGGGAACACCGAGCTCATCGGGGGCCGCGCGGTGGCCATCTCGATGACCGTGCAGCCGAGGCTCCAGATGTCCGCGGCGCTGCCGTACTTCTGCGCCATCAGCACCTCGGGCGCCATGAAGTACGGCGTGCCCTTGACGCTGTGGGGCGCGTTGCCCAGCGAGTCTGCCAGCTTCCGCGAGCACCCAAAGTCCGTCAGCTTCACGTTGGACTTGCTCCCGATGGCCGTGTCCAGCAGGATGTTGGCGCACTGCGGCGCACGCGCGCGTGAGTCAAACGTGTCTGGGCCTGCTCGGTCCACAGCGCTGCCGAGGTAGTAATGCCGTGCAGAGCAGTACAACCGGGCAGCTACTCCCCCCACCTTTGCTTTGCTGAGAGTCCCCTCTCTCTGGGCTCTAAACTACCCGAGGTCTTCTTACCTTGACGTCCCTGTGCAGGATGTTGTTCGAGTGCAGGTAGTGCAGCCCCTGCAGTATCTGCCTCGTGTACACGCGTATGACGCTCTCGCCAAACGGCCCGAACTTCTTCAGCAGCAGGCTCAGCGACCCGCCCCCCACGTACCTGCGCTCAGCATCCCAGCGCCCGCGAGGGGTCAGCGGACCCTGGGGAGGAAGGGGAAGGGGGAGCGAGAGGGGCGAGCGGACTCCATGAAGATGTTGAGGGTGCTGCCGCGGATCTCGGCGCCGAGCGACTGGACGATGTTGGGGTGGTCGAGGTTCTTCATGAGCTGTATCTCGGCGTCGTACTGCTCCAGCAGCCTGCGCGCCCGCTCGTCGCCCGACTCGTCGAGCTCGACCTGCTTGACCGCGAAGATGTCGCCCGTCTCCTTGTTGAGCCCCTGGTAGACCGTCCCGAACCCTCCCTGCCCGATCTTCTGCGCTCGCAAACGCCGCGAGGGGGCGCAGCGGTGAGTCCCCCGCCCACGCGTGCTGCTCTCTCTCGCACGTCTGCCCTGACCCACACGCGCGGCGTCGTCGTGCGCTGGTGCTTGCGCGTCAGCGCCTCCGCGGCCTCCCCGATCACCTTTGCGTTGCGCAGCTCCTGCTCGTGCCGCTCCCGCTCCCTCTGCTGGCGCTCCTCCTCGCCCTCCTCTCCCGCGCTCCCGTCGACATCGTTGCCGTCGGGGGCCGCGTCGCGCTCGGGCCCCCGCTGCTGCTGCGTCGCCGTCGACAGCGTGACGCACGAGGACGACAGCACGCACTGCAGCCTGAGCTTCACGGCCATCGCGTGGTCGTCGTACTTGCCCGACATCCTCCTCGCCGCCTGCTGCTGCTGCTGCTGCTGCCGCTGCTGCCCCAGGGGCGGCGACGGCGGCGGCGTCCTCCTGTGCTCGAGCGACAGCACCGGCGGCGTCACGCGGCCGTCCTGCTGCCGCAGGGCGTCTGCCGGCGAGTCCACGTCGTCCGACGCGGGCGACGGCGTCCGCGGGGGCGTGCGGAACGGCCGCAGCGTCTCTGGGTCGTCCGCGACGAGCAGGCGGCCGTGGGGCCCGACGCCCGGCGACTGCGGGGGCGTGCGCTTGGGGTCCGACCCGCGGAAGGGCGGCGCGTCGTCGTCCGAGCCCGACATCTCCGACGAGCTCTCGTCGCCGGGCTCCTCCTCGCTGAGCGCGGGCGGCGTGGGCAGCGGGCACGTGGGCCTCGCGCTCCTCGGCGCCAGCGGCGACGCCGCCGCCATCTGCGGCGCCCCCATCGACGCGGGCCCCGCGGCCGCAGCGGCCAAGTGCGCGGGCGCAGACCCGAACGAGGGCACGCTCTGCGACAGCTGCCAGACAAGGTCCTCGTGCTGCTGCTGCTGCTGCTCAGGCGCAGCGGCAGCGGCAGCGGCAGCTGTGGGGGCAGAGCGGAGCCAGAGCTTGAGGGAGACGAGCTCGTCGGGGCCCTTGCTCTGCGAGCGCAGGTGCCTGTAGACGAGCTGCGCCTCGGAGCCCCAGAAGTCGGGCCCCACCTTGACGCGCTCCTTCTCCACGTCCTCGTAGTGCGTGACTGCGCAGCCCCCCGTGTGCCCGTCAGCGTGCCCCCGCAAGCAGAGGGGGTGTGATGTGGGTGCGCCCCACGCGATAGACAGGCAGGCAGACAGGCAGTGTGTGCGAGCGCGGCAGAGCGTGCACGAGCTGGAGAGGGGCGAGCGACAGTGTGCGGGCGAGTGGGCAGCAGTGCGCCTGCGCGTGGAGCTGTGTGCCCGTGCGCGCGTGGGAGCAGAGGGAACGAGCAAAGGAGCGAGAGGGGAGGGCCACGGAGAGGGCACGAGGGGGTATGGCGATGGTGGCGGTGGTCCTTTGCTGTCTGGGTTCAGAATCGCGCAGAGAGGGAGAGGGGGGAAGGGATGACAGTAGCCACAGGGAGGCACACGCCCCACCCACGAGGGCTGAGGGCACACACACCCCACCCTCCAGAGGGAGCCCAGGGGCCACCACGCGCACACGTGCGAGACAAGCGAGAGAGAGCGAGAGAGAGAGAGAGCGCGCGCACTGCAGACGGGGCGGTCGAAGACGTCGGCGAGGCGCTGGAGGACCTCGGCGGCGGAGCAGCGCAGCGGCACGTTGACGATGCGTATGTCGTCCTCCCCCAGGTAGCACTTGAGCCGGTACTGCACCTCCCAGCGTCCAGCGTCAGCCACCAGCCCTCGAGGGAGCGCAGAGGGGCCGCAGAGGGGCCGCAGAGGGGGCAGAGAGAGGGCAGAGAGAGGGCAGAGGGGGTTGCGATTATGAACCTTTTCCTCCATCGGCGCCAGAGGCGGTGACCGCACGATCTCGCCGCCCCCCAAAGGCGAGCGCGAGACGGGGCCGCTGGGGCGTCGGGCCGGTGTCAGCGCTCGCTGTGCTCGGGGCGCTGGCGCAGCGCCGAGGGAGATGCCGGCGGATATTTTAGGATACTCGCGGGGTGAGATATGACTGGTTTCGCGATATGGCCCAGATTTCCGTATCTTTTCCCATCCCCCGGAACCAGAGCTGTCGCCGGCAGGACTGCTGATGTGGTGCCACGTAACCCCAGAGAGGCGGTTATTTCCCGATCTAGGGACGATGACTCGTTGCCACATCACTGATGTTTCCACCGGCAGCAGCTCTGCCCGGAACGGCCTGGCCCGCCCTCCCCCGCTCAGGCTACCACCCGTGCTGCTGCATCCACAGGCGCAGCGTCACCAGCACGCCTGGAGCACCCGGATGTGAGGAGCAGCGCCAGCACAGGAGGACCCCATCCCCTAGCAGCAGCGGGAGCGGACGGACCGCAGGTGACGGCGCCGGGCCTGCAGGCCGTGCTGGCCAGCCCGCCCGCTGCTACGCGCAGGGTGCGCTGCTCGGGCGCCCCGCGCTCGCCCAGGGCCACGCCCGGCAGCTCGACGTCCTCGCGGGCCTCGGCCAGGCGGCCCAGCGCGGCCACGGGCACCCAGACGGCGGCGTCGGCCTCGTCCGCGCGCAGCGAGACGCCCGCGGGCTCGGCGGCGGCGTCGGCGGCGTACGTCACGATGACGTAGTGCGCGGACACGGCGGGGCCCGGGGCCCACGCGGCCTCGAAGGCGCTGAGCGGCCGGAGGCTGCCCGGGGCGACCCCGAGGCCCACCTCGTCCCTGGCCTGCCGCACCACGGCCTCCTCCATGCTCTCCCCCTTGCCTGCGTTGAGTCAGAATTCCCAGAATTTGATTGCCTGCGCTGAGTCACAATTCCCGGAATTACAGGAATAGGGGGCTCGCATACGGAGGTGGCCGCCGGGGAAGGACCACGTGGCGGGGCACGCGCCGAGCCCCGGTGCTCGGCGGGAGAGCAGGACGTGGGTCGGGGCCGAGCCGGCCGCGGGGCGCCTGCAGAGCAGGACCGAGGTGGCGGCGACAGGGCCCGGGGCAGCGTAGGGCACAGAGGGGTCGCGCAGGACGCAGTCGGGGGCGCAGAGCAGCGGCAGCTCCAGAGGCATCTGCGAGCTGTCCGTGCTGCTGGGAGCAGTAGCAGCAGCGGGGACGGGACGGAGGTCGAGGGAGGGGGGGTCGAGGGAGAGGGCGAGGGAGACGCGGCCGCAGGGCAGCTGCTGGGCGATGCTGGGGGAGCGGCCCACGCGGAGGCCCAGCAGACGCACAGGCACCCGCGCAGTAGACATTGGGCGAGATATCTCATTCGCCCCCCCGATTCGCAACACGTCACCGGCACATGCATGCCAAGCGGCCTGCATGAGGGTGGCACTGCGGTCGCGACAGGCAACACTGCGAGCCCGATGAACACGCAGGGACTGTGAGAGAAGGACTTGCATAGCTTCTCTGTCCCGGGATAGGAAAGGCTGTCTGTCCATCATCAGTGTGCGATCTTTCATAAGATCCATTCCCGACAAGAGGTGCATTGACGTCACACGGTACCATCTAAAATCCGCCCTTTTTGTTGTGCTCGGCACTCGGACAGGAACAAATAAAAGCCCTCGCCGTTGGCGCTAGCGACCCTCATACCTCATATCCTCCGGTCGAAATGGATAACACCATCTCCAACCCCTACTACACGTTCAGGTGCCCTCGAGCGCGGTCACCACAGCCCCCCTCGCCTGCGCTAACCGCGTGGGCCCTCACCCACACCAACCCGCACCCACGCCAGCTGGGACAAGGTGAGCTGTGTCGTCTGGATGTGGTACGTGCACATCGTGCTGAGCTACGTCGTGTTCCTGTCGGGCATCGCCTGCTTCGCGACGCGCACGGCGCCCTGCCTGCTGCCCTGGCACCGCTGGGCGGGCCGCTCCTACGTGTGCGGCATGCTGTGGCTGACGGCCTCGGCCCTCGTCATCCACAACACGGGGCTGCCCCCGGCCACGCTGGTCTCGTTCCTCTGGGTGCTGGGGGGCTGCACCCTGGGCTGGGCCTGCATCTGCGTGGCTGCCGAGCGGTTCGAGGCCGAGGCGCTGCGCAGGCTCTCCAAGGGCGACGTCGGGGCCGGGGTGCAGAGGGCGCTGCAGAGGCACAGGAGGGAGCTCGCTGCCTCGCGGACGCTGGCCCAGAGAGTGCTGTCGCTCAAGGCTGTGCACGGGGCCCTCATGTTCGCGTCGTGGTTCAACATCGCGGGGCGCATCTTCGCCTCCAAGCAGGCCCCGGGGTCCTTCACGTGCTACACCTTCCCATTCTACAAGGTGCCCTCGTCCACGCGCACTCGTGTTCTCGCCTGGTCTCCCCGAACGCTCTGCTCGTTCCACCCTCGTCGCCTGCATCGTCCCTGGCTGGGAACAGAAGTCCCCAGTCCTGGCGACTGCGGGCTCCGCCCACCAAACGCAGACCCATTTGTTCGTCTGCGGTCACGCTCACGGCAGTCTGACCTGTGCATTCCTGCACACACTCGCTAATCATTTCTTAATTGCATTCTGTGAACCCGATCCCTTACAATTACTCTGGCACACACATCAAACATCGTTAACTCATTGTCCTCTGAGCGCACTCACTAACAAAAATGCCCGGTGGCCAGAACATCACGCTGGAGGAGGGGGAGGTGTCGCTGACGCCGGTGCCGGACCACAACCCCAACTTCAACGCGCTTCCGTGGGCCCACACGGGGCTTGCAGGGTGGGGGGCTGCGCTGCTGTTGGGTCCGCTGGCGGTCTCCTTCTTGGTGGGATTCCTCTACGCCTGTGTCGCCATGCGGTGTGAAGGAGAGACCCCGCGCAGGGTCCGCCTGAAGTAGCCCCAAGGAGTCTGTAGGGGATGAACAAGCTTTTGGAGTGCCGACCCTTTCAACACAATACAGCGAATCCTCTCCTCAGCACTGTCATGTGCCTGCCAGTGCCGAAGTTGCACTTTGATATGACTCTTTCTTTGTAAGGCTCGTGGATCCTGATAGGCCTCAGGGTGCCGCAGAGCCACCAGTGAGATTTCTCATCTTCTCCTACCCCATCTAGTTGTTCACATGTCCAGAACAAATCCAGTCGACGGGACACTTGGAGAGAAAGGCAATGGCGGAGGAACATGAGTTGGGGACACCACAACAGAACCTTCTTCGAATCCCGGGGCCCCGTGCAGCAGACAACACCCCGTACATATGGATCTCCGACGTGAACGCCGTCCGTCGATCGCCGTTCTGCGTCAGCACTCTTCGCCTCCGCTCTCGCAGCTTGCTTTGTTTGTTTTTACGATTGTGACCCCACCTATTAGATAGGAGTTGTTGTGCCCGTTGCGTGGATGCAGAGCCACGCCGTGGGGCCTACACACATACAAACCGCGGCGGTGAACTCGAACGTCGTTCTGAGTGGGTCGTCCTCGGACAAGGGTGTGTGCTCTGCCCTCGGCATGGACCGTGTAACAGCGATACCCGCAGCCTTAGGGCCCTGCCTCAAGTGCATGCCGTCCCAGCGCCGTCTGCCTCCAGGCATGTGTGGGCGGAGCCGAAGTAGGATTGTAGAGGTGGCCGGAGTCATGTTCGAGTCGCTCTGCCACTCGAGTTCGGTCCCCTCGGCGGGGCCTTGTCGAGAGTTTGTTTTCGACAAGATAAAAACGTGCGCCATCTCCGTCTGAGTCTGCCGAGTTTAAGCCACACAAATTGCCTCTCGCAGGCACTGCAGTTCGTCGCGTCTGCACCTCGGCGGCCAGGTCGAGCTTGTACTCGAAATTCAGGGGATGGGCGGCGTCCTGGAAGCCCGACTGCGGTCTGCCCCGTTCAACTTAGTGTCCAAGACGCCGATACCTCGCGGGCTGTCAGTCAGAAGCTCCAAGGAGGCCCAGAGCAGTGAGGAGGCGAGGCTTCTTCAAGCTGAGGAGAGCTCCGGGACAGCAACCCCGCAGGGGCAGGAGATCACCCAACCGCAATTGAGCCACAGTGCCGTACGGAGATTCGTTGCTCCGTATCAAGACGAGAAAGTGGGCTCTGAAGACTCGCTTCTTGCAGGATCTGGAGCAGAATGCAGGAAGCTCTGTACCTGGTGGGGCGATGGAACCTGTCAACGACGAGCACGAGCAGCTGGTCAGGCAGCTGCTGGAGTTGCAAAGGCTGCAGCAGGAGCAGCTCATACGGGTGCACATTCTGGGGCAGCGGCTGCGTGCGTCGGGCGGTCAGTCACCACAGACACCCCCGAAGTAGATGAAAACGGAGACTTCCCGACCGACTCTCTTTGCCCTTTGTTTCCGAGGATTCGCATCCGATAACACTTACTCATTTGCGCTTCATGCTCGGGAGACTGAACGTCCCCTACCCAACTACTAGGTCTAAGGTCCCAGCAGATGCAGTAGCCCAGAAACATATTCCTCTCCCTGAACCAATTCCTTATTTATTACCACCCGTGCTCTGAGAACGGTAAGGAAGAGCATAGTGTCGCGGGGAAAGGTATAGCACATGAAGGAGCCCGGGCCTGCTTGGATTCAATGATACGCCTTGTTCAGTTGGACGACAATAGTCATCAGAGTGGTCCAACAACTGTTAACAGTTCGTTGACAGCCATTCCATAGATATCGAAATCCCCTTAATCTCGAGAGTCTCCTTCATGAATCCAGGAGAAATCCAGTCCAACTTCGAGAATAGTCAATGGCGGAGGAGCAAGAGCTGGGAACATCACCACGGAACCTACTCCGAATCCCAGGACCCCGTGCGGCAGACAACACCCCCTACATATGGATCTCCAACGTGAACGTCTTCCGTCGATCACCCTTCTGTGTTAGTACATCTCTTCATCTGTTTGTTCGTAAGTCGTTTTGTTGTGTTCACCTTGATTCTGTGGTGTGGTTTTAGGCCGGAGTGGTTGTGCCTGCTGCGTGGATGCAGAGCCATGCCGTTGAGCCCGCACACATTAAAACCGCGGCGGTCAACTCGTACGTCGTTCTGAGTGGGTCGGCCTCTGACAAGGGTGCGCGCCTTCGTTGCTTGACCTCGTTTTGTTTTTCGAGTTTGACAACACAGATCTCCCGGCAGCTCTCGGGCCCTGCCTCAAGTGCATGCCGTCCCAGCGCCGACTGCCCCCAGAGCTGCGGGCACAGAGCCTGAGCCGGATTGTGGATGTGGCCGGAGTCATGTTCGAGTCGCTCTGCCACTCGAGTTCGGTCCCATCGGCGGGGCCTTGTCGAGAGTTTGTTTTCGACAAGATAAAATCGTGCACCATCTCTGGTAGTCGTCTGGCGGGTCTCCACCTCACAAAAAGCCACGCGCAGGCACTGCAGCTCGTCGCGTCTGCACCTCGGTGGCCAGGTGGAGCTTGTCTTCGAAATTCAGGGGATGGGCGGCGTCCTGGAAGCCCGACTGCGGTCTGCACCGTTCAACTTAGTGTCCAAGGCACCAATACTCAGGAATCCTCGTGAGTGGGCTTCCAGCAGCTCCCAGACAGCGAAGTGCAGCGTAGAGGCAAGACTCCCACAGGTAGAGGGGAGACCTGGGTCAGCAGCCCCGCAGGTGCAGGTGAGCTACGCAGTCCTTGCCGTACAGAGGCTCTTCGTTGACACTAATTTCATTCTATGAAAACGCGTATCTGCACAGCAGGCACCAGAGCTGAGGGCTGGAAGCTCTACCTCTGGTGAGTCTGTGGAACCGACAAACCACGAGCGTGAGCAGCTCATCAGGCAGCTGCATGAGCTGCAGAGACTGCAGCAGGAGCAGCTCGTACGTGTCCGCATTCTGGGGCAGCTGCTGCAGGCGTCTGGCGACCAACAGACACCGTACATTCCTCCTAAGTAGCTCCATAAGGAAGCTGTCTCACCGCAGCTGAGGTCACACATTTTGTTTTTCTCCTGTAGAATACTCAAGGAACAAAGGAGTAGTTTGTCCTATGCAGATGCGTCATTCAGCTGTGCTTCTGGCTCGAAAGACTGCCCGCTGAGTTGAGTATCTGCCCCCACAGACGAACTCTGTCCAGCTGCTCCATCTGTAGCCTCTGCAAGTCCATTAGCTGCACAAAAAGCTGCTCTTGGGCCACCTCCTGGTGCTGTGCGACATCAAACTGCAGCATCCAGAGGACGCAATAACGTCAGGACATGGACGAGGAGAGAACCGACCTGTTTTTCGCCGTGGCCAGCGCTACGATCTGCATCTCCGAGCTCCTCAAAAGTGTCCTCGATGTGCCCTTCCCACTTGCTGGTTCGAGATGCCTTTGGGTACTTTGACAACAGAGTGAGGGGCACTGAGTGCAGAGTAGCCTGCACGCGGTTGTCCGAGTCCCTGATCTCCATCACCAGAGCAACTCTCCCTCCGAGGTGGAGGCGCGACGAGCTGCAGTTACTGTCCCCTCTGTGAGCAAGGTGAGCTCGGGACGCTAGCACTCACGTTTTCGCCGAGTCGAAGATGAACTCTCTCGTGGCCTGTGCGAGCTCCGGGCGACGAGGAGACTGGCCGTAGGACTCGAACATGACGCCCCCGAGGTCGACCACGGGACGCCCACCGGAGCAGCACCTCGAGCAGACGCACGTCGCTCCTTGGCCTTCCACAGAGCCCGCCTGTCAAGCAGTGAAGGCCCAATGGGAGAAACCGCACCTCGAATGCCGTGGGACTCTTGAAGGACAACGACCGTGTGCTCGGCTCCCCTGCGGACGTGCTCTGGGCCAATTTGGTGCTCATTCATCCACACCGCAGGCACCACGACTCCAACCTTGTGAACACACCGGTTAGACCGAACGACCGCTGCAGAGAAGCAGACTCAGAGAGCCAGACAGAGACCGAGTGCGGTCCCTGGGTCAGCACGCACTGAGAAAACCGAGCCACGCTTGATGTTGTCCGCGGAAACCCAGAGGTACGGGCCACCATCGGCATCTTCGCGGTGGTTCGCAACAATGCGCCGCAGGTCGGCAGGGGCGACAGCAAACTCGTGCTGCTGGACTTCAGACATGCCTTCTCGCACCCACCCGACGACGAGCGCTTCTGCTCCTATCTGTATCTGTTGGCAGCCGAATGCAACTCCACCCGAAAGCTGCGAACGTCGATACCTCGGGGAGTGCGGGTGAATTTTGCGTTCGATAGAGAATGTGAGACCGTGACCGAAGCGGGGAGGTAGCGGAATGCTGTTCCCTCCGAAAGCATTGAGCAAGCCACAAGTCAAACGGAGCACCGCACAGCCATCGCAGTGAGAAGAACTGCTGGCGGGGCTGGCCTGTGATGGTTCCTTCTCGAACCTATTGTGGCGATTCATACGAAAAACCCGCATGCCTGTCTCGCCAGGTTCGAGCTCGCGTGGCGGCGGGCAGAGGGGGACTGGAATGAGCCATGCGGCTCCCGCGCACTGGTTGGAAAAGCGGCCTTCTTCCACCGGGGCTGGAAAACTGCTGCTGTTCTGCCACGGCGTTCCGGTTTGGCATAGAGTCCGCAATGCTGGCGAATTCGTTCCTTGAGGAAATCCACGGAAATCTAATGCGCGTTCCGTTTTGGCAAGCCAAACATGACTCAGCGAAATCTCAGGCATTGTACCGAAGTGCACGCAGATGAATCACAATCCCGAAAAATGGTGGCTCCTGATAGAGATTTGAACCACATGTTCTATTAGACGTCAAAGACGGCAACAGGGTGTGTGGCTTGTGCCCCGGAGGTTGAGCATCTGGCTCCACAGGCGGACTCTGTCCATCTGCTCCCTCTGCAGCCTCTGCAAGTTCTGAACGAATAGAGCCTCCTGTAGTTCTCCGTGTGCCTGTGGCCACTGAGACCGTCCATCAGAGCCCACGTGACCGAGGCACGGAACCTGGAGGGGCTCGACGCTTGGCATAGGAACCGGTGCTTGGATCCAAGAGAGGTCAGCCAGGTGTCCGTTCTCCGCTGTGAGCCTCTCAGCAACCCCGTGCCCATCCGCCTCGAGGGTGTTCTCGACGCACTGCGTGCATTGCTCTGAAGGGGCTGCCTGCCTCGCACGGGACCTGGGTGGCTTGGAGAGGAGGCAGATGGGGACAGAGCGCAGTGTGGCGACAACGATGTCGCCAGGATCCCTGATCTGCATCACGAGCTCCACCTTCCCGCCGATGTGGAGCCGCGAGGAGCTGCAGTTGCTGTCGGAGAGGCCTGTCAGGGGGGCGGGTGTTTCTTGCAACTCTGTGGTGCGAGGCGTACGTCTTCGGAGCACCAAAGATGAACTCTCTGCTGGGCGAGGACTGGGGATCCGAGACCGTTGAGCTGCAGAACGACTCGTACATGGCACTCCCGACCTCGATGACCTGCCGGCCGCTCCTCGTGCAGCACTTGGGGCAGGAGACCGGCACTGCGTGGGAGTAGGGCCGCTGAGACTGTGCCAGTCGGAGGCCGGGGTGCTCACCGCTGGTTTCCTTCGCCCCCCGCCGAACAACCACCGCGTCCAGGGCGGCTCTGCGGATGTGCTCGGGGCCCAGCCCGTGCTCGCCCATCCACGACGCTGGCACGACGACGCCGATCTGAGATCCTCGGCGCGTTAATGGGAGTTGGACTTGGGGAGGGCGGCTGCCTGCTGCGCGTACAGCGAACTGCGACCCGCGGGTCACATTGTCGGACGACACCCACATGTACGGAGCGTCCACGCCGGCAGCGCCTCGCTGCGGAGCGATGCGGTCCAAGTCGCTGGGAGCTGCGCCAAACTCGTGCTGATGCAGCTGCAGGGCCTCAGTCATTCTATCCTACAAAGCCAGCTACCGTAGAGGAGACAAAAGAACACATACTACGAAAATAACTCAGGCGCCGAGGGTGAAAGCCGAGAGTGGAAGATGAACCTGGGTGCATTGCCTTGGACAAACGGCAGGCCCGAAATAGAATCAAGCCTCTGCACCCCCCTTCCTTCCTCCCGCATTGGGGTATCTTTGTGAGGAAGCACTCGGCACGCCATGTTGGGCCAAGCAATTATGAAGAAGGATACCGCTCCCCCCTTTGGTGATGACCCTGCCCTCGTCTGGTGCCACGAATGCTCCACTGCAGGATGGCGCTCCGACGCTCCGGGAGGCGTCCGCGAGCGAGCCGACCCAGTGCGTTCCTGGTGCAGTTTGCGGATCGGGTTGATCCTCCGAGAAGTTATGGTGATGATCTTGGCCTTGGATGTGGTGGGTCGGGAGTTTATTTGTGATTCTAATTCGTGTGCTGGGGGGAGGTCATTCCGAGGGGTCGGCGGTTGGGGGGGGGTGTCATTGCCACGTCATCAACCGCGCGCCCGAGGAATTCTCCAGGAGGGATATCAGGGATGAATTCAATTTATTCGTATCGTGGGAAGATTCATTTTCGCCGAACGTTCCTCGTGGGGGCGATACGCCCTTCGATCCCCTCAGAGCGGGTCTGTGGCCGTTGAGTGAAAAGGAAAGCCCCCCCAAGAGAGGCCCACCACACCATTCGTTCCGATGTCCACCGAGGCAGCAGGGCCGCTGGCGGGGATGGTGTTCCTGCTGCACAACCAGCCGCTGGCCAAGAAGCACCAGCTCGCCGAGCTCATCCGCGACTACGGCGGCACCGTCGCCCTCATGTGCACCAAGAACGTGCGCTGCTCGCTGCTCCAGCAGGGCCAGCGGGTGCTCTGTGTCCCCACAGCCGCTCGGGGCCCGTGCAGGTGACGCACGTGGTGGCCACGCCTGCGGAGATCAAGGAGCGGACGTCCAAGATGGCCGAGTTCGCACGTCGCAGAGTGGCCGTCGTCACCGAGTCTTTCCTCGCGGACCGCACCCGCGGCAGGCCCAAGGCGCCCAGGCCAGCCTCCTCGGGGCCCCCCGGGGCGCCCCCGAGCCTCCTGCGGCCGCTGGAGTCGGCCAGGCCGCTGCTGTCGGCGTCGTGCGGGGGAGCAGTCGCGGGGGCCGTCGACAGCGGGAAAGAAGAGAAAACAGAGGCGCTGCTGCCGCCCGCCGGCGCCGAGATCGCGGCGGCTGTGACGGCCTACAGGCCGCTGAAGGTGCCGGTGCCCGTCGTCACGCTGTGCCTGCCGTCGTCTGGTGGGCGTTTTCTCTTTTTTTGCCTCCGCGAATTGGACCGCTGACATTCCGTGGGCGAATTCGCAATTCGCAATTCGCAATTGGGCAATTTGCACCACAAGGGCCCAACTCGGGGGACTTCCAGGTCGCGGTGGTCGGGCTCAATTTCATCGCGGGGCCGGCGTTCAGGGTGCGCTTCGGCACCGTCGTGGCAGACGACGTCGAGTTCCACGCCAACACGTCGATCATCGCCCACGTGCCCTCGGCCATGTAAGAAAACTGCGCAGCGAGACAATTGTGGGCGCCCAAATTCAATTGGCTTCCCAATTCCCCCTCTCGCTGTTAGAATCAGGCCGGGAATTGTGATGGCGCAGGCGTCCAACGACAGCGGGGCCACGTGGGGGTTCCCCGTGGAGTTCCGCTTCTTCGACGCGCTGGCGCCGACGGCCGCGCACCCCGTCGAGGCGAAGATCTCGATGCTGCGCAGCCAGCTGCAGAACATGCGCCGCGCCATCACCAACATCCAGCAGATGGAGATCGACATCCGGTGCGCTGCTGCCCTCCCTGGGCTCCCTGGGCCAGCGGCCGAGGGCCTGAGACCCCTCCCTGCCCTCGCTCTGCAGCACGCAGCTCTCGCAGATGACGGGGACCGTGGAGCTGGGGCTGGAAGAGGAGCAGGAAACGCAGGCAGAAGGCGCAGGCAAAGATACAGCGGCAGCGGCGGCAGCGGCGGAGGCGGCGCCCAGGCCGGCCAGGGCGCGGCACGAGGGGCTGGACCGCGAGGTGCGGCTGTTCATCAGCTCGCCGTTCAGGGACATGCGGGAGGAGCGCGACCGCATCGTCAAGCTCGTGATACCGAAGCTGCGCAAGGTCTGCATGGAGCGCGACGTCGTGCTGAGCTACGTCGACCTGCGCTGGGGCGTCACCGGGGCCCAGAGCGAGCAGGCGACGATGCTGCTCATGTGCCTGCGCGAGGTCGAGAAGAGCAGCGCCGTCATCGGGCTCTACGGCGAGCGCTACGGCTGGTCCATCACCACAGAGGGCGACACGTCGCACAACGACCTCCTGGCGTGCGCCCTCCCCCGCTCCCCCGCCCCCTGCGGCTGCACGGGGAGGGTACTGAGGGGTGCCTCCGTGCCCGTGTGTGCCCCGGGGGCCCGCGGTGCAGGCGGTCGTTCGAGCTGGCCGCCAAGGAGTTCCCGTGGATCAACGACTACCGCGACCGCAGTGTCACGGAGCTCGAGATGCGCATGGTGCTGCGCCACGAGCACAGCGGCGACCCCAAGCCGGCGTGGTTCTACCTCCGCGACGCGTACTTCCTCGAAGACGTCCCCAAGGCCGAGCGCCACCTCTACGCCGCCGAGGCGAGATTCCCCCGCGGACACCCCGAATCCCCAATTCCCAGTTTTTGAATATTGCCTGCGTCCCCCCTCTCTCGACTGCAGGGCCCGCAAGCAGCGCAGAAGCTGGCGGCGCTCAAGAGCGACATCTGCGCGAGCGGGTACCCTGTGCGCGAGTACATGCGGCCGGCGCAGGTGACGGAGCTGGTGCTGGACCACCTGCGCGAGTACATCGACAGCAAGTTCCCCGAGAGCGACGCGCTCTCGGACAACGACCGCGAGAACTTCCGCCACCAGGTCTTCGCGCACTCGCTGCGCCGCGTGTTCCTGCCCGCCGAGCGCCTGCTCATGGCCCTCGACAAGCACGTGGCCGGCGAGCTGGAGCAGCCGCTGGTGGTCGTCGGGGAGCCCGGGTGCGGCAAGTCGGCGCTGATAGCCAACTGGATCGAGCGGCACCGCGAGCACCACCCCGAGAACGTCGTCGTCGAGCACTACGTGGGCTGCTCGGCCATGTCGACGCACTACGCGTTCATCCTCTGGCGCGTGATGGACCAGGTCATGCGGGCGCTCGACATCGAGGACGAGCAGCTGCCGGACCCCACGCGGCAGGCAGAGGCCGTCGTGGCCATGTTCCCCGCGTGGATCGAGGCAGCCGTCGAGAAGAGGAACCCCAACCGCAGGTCCGTCGTCATCTGCATCGACGGGCTCAACAA
Source organism: Mastigamoeba balamuthi (assembly GCA_902651635.1). NCBI lineage: Eukaryota > Evosea > Mastigamoebida > Mastigamoebidae > Mastigamoeba > Mastigamoeba balamuthi. Next base: position 215,023 of record CACRSC010000022.1, read on the forward strand.
GATCGACGAGCGCCAGAACGCGCTCGAGCTCGTCTGGTTCCCCAGGTCCTTCCCCAGCCGCGTCCGCGTCGTCGTCACCACCCTCCCCAACTCCCGCGTCCTCCACGCCCTCAAGGTTCGGTTCACCTCTCGACCCTGCCCCTCCACAAGCATGCACCCTCCCTCTGCCCCCGAGTCTCCCTTCGTGTGCTGCGTGCTTACCAATGGTTTTCCTCAGACTTGCAATTGAGTGTCTTCCTTTTGTTGTTGTGTTGGCCGAATAACGAACGTTCTCTCTCCTCCACCTCCTTCTTTCTCTGCGCCTCTGCGCGCGTTATCACTAAGCTCATGTGCGTGCTTGTCCATTTGTGTATTCTATCGTACTGCGTGCTTCAACAAGTCTTTTATGGGCTCATTCCTTCATGGATTCTGTCATCCCAACTTGCTTCTGCCGACACGTTTGCACACACCGCCAACCATTGAATCATAAACCGCATGAACTGCAGAAACGGGAATGCCCGGTGCTGGAGATCGAGCTGCTGCAGGAGGCGGAGCGCAAGTCGTTTGTGCGGATGTACCTGAACCAGCGGGCCAAGAAGCTCAACGAGCAGCAGGAGTTCAAGATCGCCTCGACGCCGCAGACGGCCAACCCGCGCTTCCTGCAGACGCTCCTCGACGACATCGCCGTCTTCGGCGAGCACGAGAACCTCGAGAAGCGCCTGACGACGTGCCTCGAAGCCAAGAACACGGCGCAGCTCTACCAGTTCATGATACACCGCCTCGAGGCCGACTACGACCCCGACAACAAGGGCACCGTCAAGCACTTCCTCTCGTTCCTCTCGGCCGCGCGCCGCGGGCTCAACCTCGACACGGAGCTCGCGCCGCTGCTTGAGGCCGCCGGCGTGCCGCTCGACGACTGGCAGAGCCTCTTTGTCGTCGTCGAGGACCTGCTGGTCTCGATGGGCGGCATCGTCAGCTTCGCCAACGAGGACATCGCCTCGGCGGTGCGCTCGGTGTACCTGTGGGACCGCGCCGCGTGCTGCGCGTACCACGCCAAGCTGGCGGCGCTGTTCGCGGGCATCGGCGGCGTCACCGAGCGCAAGGTCGAGGAGCTGCCCTACCAGTACGAGCAGACGGGCGACTGGGACGCGCTCTCGGGCTGCATCTCCAGCATCCTCGTCTTCGACAAGCTCTTCACCCCCGTCAACAAATACGACCTGGTCCGCTCGCCCGTCGCTTGTGGCGGCGTCAATTGATTCGCTTATTCCTTCGGTTTTGGGGGTCCGCAGTTCCGCTACGTGAGGGCGCTCGAGAAGAACGTGCCGTCGTTCGACGTGGTGGCGGTGTTCACCAAGGTGCTGTCCGAGGCGCAGCTGCCGCAGGACATCATACCCGCGGACCTCTTCTACAGGGTGGGCAAGTTCTTTGACGAGATGTCCAAGTTCAGGGGCGCGGAGCAGACGTACCTCAAGGCCATCGAGCTCTACAGCAACAACACGATGCCGCTCGAGGTCGCCAAGGTCAAGCGCGACCTCGCACAGCTCTACAGCGTCGGCGGGCGCACAGAGGACGCGCTGCGCATCATGCTGCAGGTCGTCCAGGAGTACGAGAAGGAGAAGGGCCCCGACGACGTCGACGTGGGCACCACGCTCAACCGCCTCGGCCAGCTCTACATCATCATGAAGAGGTCCGTGCCTGAGCCCTCTTCCAACTTCACAGGCCTGGTTCTCTTTCCTCGGTGTTCTCTGTGTTCTGTTGTCCGCTGTGCTGTCCTCGTGTCTGAAGGCTCAATGGCTGCTATGGGGCCTCGCAGGGGAGAGTTGGCCCACGAGGCGCTGGACCGCGCGCTCATCATCTGCGAGTCGCAGCTGGGGGCAGACCACCCGGTGACCGCCGACGTCAACTACTACCTGGGATGCCTCTACCTAGTCGAGCGCGACCTCAAGCTCGGGAACCTCGATAAGTCCGAGGAGTACCTCAAGGCGCGCTCAATCATTCATCCTGAGTAGAAGACCCACAAAGAGAGTGGGCTTCAGAGGCAGCAGAAGGGGGTGGCAACGATACAGGCACTGTTGTGTGGGCCAGAACTGACTGAGGCCTGCTGCAGAGAGCGCTCAAGAGCAAGGAGCAGGCGTTCGGGTACTGGCACCCGGACGTGGCCAACGTGCTCAACAGGCTCGGGTCCGTGTACGTCGAGATGTCGCAGTTCAACGACGCCGAGGAGTGCTTCAAGCTGGCCCTCGAGATCCGCGAGTCTGCGCTGGGGCCCCGGCACTCGCGCACCGCCCAGACGCTCAAGAGCATGATCAACCTCTACGAGATGCAGGAGCTGCTCCCCAAGGCTCTCGACGTCGCCCAGAGGTGCGCGGCCCTCTGCGTTGTCTTAGTGGCCGCCGCTCGTATGACGCACTGTGCCTCCGCAGGGCGCTGGACATCACCCGCGAGATCTTCGGGCCCGGCCACAAGACGGTGGCCAACATCCTGCTGCGCATCGGGTTCCTGTACTTCAACATGGGCAAGAAGGACGAGAGCAGGGGCGCGTTCCAGCAGGCCATCGACACGCTGTCCGCGACGCTCGGCCCAGGTTCCCAGAGCTTCCAACTGAGGCCCTACCCCTCACACGGCCCGCAGAGCACCCGGAGACGGTCGAGGCGATGAACACAATGGACGAGCTGATACTGGGGAAGAAGAAGGAGGTCGTCCAGACACTCGAGGAGACGCCCATCCGCAAGACCAAGTCCATCGCAGACATAGCTGCCATTGCTGCTGGCGCGTCTGGCGGCATTCCTCCTCCGCCTCCTCTGCCACCGCCACCACCGGGAATGCCAGGGTTCGCAGAAGTGTACGGTGGCATGCCACCTCCTCCACCTCCACCGCCTCCAGGCATGCTCAATGCGCCTATTGGTGGTGGCATTCCGCCGCCGCCGCCGATGCCCAGTGGTCGTACGTACTCGCTTGACGGTATTCATGCTTACCACAGACTTGTTCTTGAAGCTCTCGGGGGAACTGCGAATGCACTCGTGGGACAGGACCTACCCAAGCAGATGCAGGGTGTACGCTGGCAAAAATACCGGTGCTCAAGTTTGATTCAATGCTGCTTCTTTTGTTTGCAGGGTCTGCCGGCGGACCTCAAGCACCAGATCACGGCACTGAAGAAGACTGAAAAGAAGGAGGATCGCAGCGACGCAAGAGCCCAGGCCATCTCGATGATCGGAGCCAAGCAGAAGAAGTTCAACATGGCTCTGAAGAGGAGGTGACCATGCCTCTGCTTCATTCGTGGACGAAGAACTCAAACAGGAGTATCTGAAATCCATACATTCCGAAACCTCAGATATGCAAACACGCCATTGCTTTGTTCAAATGGATCCCTGTTTCCCGATTTTTCAAATGTGACTTTTGCCTTACCCCCATTTGATGAAGTGTCCATGGGAAATAGTTTAACAGTTCAAATCACCCAGGACTTATCCATGCTGGAAGGCCAGAGGAAAGACAGGCTGATCTCTCACTGAGCCATACAAGTAACTCTGCACAATGTTATCTGTGTTGCCCTTACTTGTTGAGATGATCTTTGCAACAGAGCACCAGGCCCACTGCTTTATACAATGGTCTGGCCCACTGGCCTTGCAAGAATTTGAGCAGAAATAACATTGTAACGTGTTATGTATAATTGTGGGCATCATTAAGCTCCATAAGGGTATCAGGCAGTGATATCAGTGCAACAATAATACTCTCGTTTGTTAATCTTAATAAGACTCATATAGTACTTCAACCTTGATCAGAAATGCAAATAATACTTAATAGTGTAGAAAGTCAAGTTATTGCAGCAAGAATCAAGTTTATTCCACCAGTAATTAGAGTCACTCTCTGGATGGATTCTACAAACATTCCACTATGGCATCGAAGGGAGTATGAATGCCATGTTTGATTTACCTTATCATGCACAGAGAGAAGGAATTCTGGAGTGGAAAGAAAAAATGTCCAGTAAATCAATGCATGATATGAACAGATGCTTGTTGTTTTATACAAGCAATATGAAGTACAGTCCAAAGATACATGATGCTGAATGGCTCTGTCATCATGCAGATTGAATACAAGAGCAATTTCAACAGAATGTTCTAATTAGTGATTATCACTTAGTGCAGGTTTCAAGATGATTAAATTTACCAAAGATTTAGTGGTTATGAAGCAAATGCACTGTCTCTCCAATGATATGTGGCATTTTCTCTGGCTCTGAGCCTTGCTCCATACACAGTATCATTCACTGATTCGTGCACTCTATTCCTGCTGTTAGCAATAGCATCCTTTTTTTTATGTGTTATGCAGTATTTTTTCAGAAGTGTTTACATCTGAAGCCACCTCATGAGGGGTGTAAGAAGCTGTGAATGTTCAAGGCAATGGTTTGACCTGTGGACTGTCAACATTGCACATGATCAGGCATCAGAGGAGGTCAAGAATACCCTAATGGCAGGAATAACTACGATGAACAGTCACTGTCATATGAGTGACCTGCTGTGATGATGCTTTCCTGAGTTGTACTGTGTGATAAGAAGGTGACCTTCATTCTCTGTAGTGGCAAACTGGCATTAGAGAGACATGGTATACAGATTTTTCAAGAAAGAGTGCTGCAGTATGTTATTCAGAAGGGTATGTACTGTGGTAGTGTTCTAGAAGGGGTCCTGTATGGAGTGGAGACTTACTGTGGGTTTCTCTCTCTATTATGAGTGCCCTTGGGGAGGGTCAGGCCAATGGCATCATTCTACATCAGCAGAGCCATATCAATGGTGGAATATCTCTGAATTCACCACACTGCTCCCACTACACCATGGCCTTGCCTTGCATATGTGCAAGCCTTACACAGGCAGACGTAATGACATCAGTAACAGTGATGGTGACTTGGAGGAAGGCAACAGCAACGAGGACATCATGGCTGTGCTGGCACTCTGTGCACCCTGCTTTCTTTTAGAAGAGGGTGTTAGGGTCCGGGGCCTGTGGTCCATTGCTTGGTGGCCCCAGCAGAGACAATGGTGTGTCTGCGAACTCGTGCATACAGTTCACATCATCCATTGGGCGGGCACATCTGAATACATCAGAAGTGCTCTTAATCAGTTCACAGACCATGCAGTCACCAGGCCAGTCGCCACTGCAGCAGGGTATGCCTGCTGCATGTGGTCTGGTGATCGAAGCAGAGGAGGGTGGACCTGTGCCTTAAAGGGTGAGGTGCCAGGGAACATGATGACAGGGTTCAGGTGCATGTTGATTATTGCACCCTAGGTTGCAATGGCCCACCAGGACGTAGTCATTGATCAGTACCATGTTGGTCACAAGAATGCAGTACATGCATAGTAAGACAGTTCTGGGAGTATGCAGGGGCACTACTGCCTTGCCTGAGATGGGAATGCATAAGCCATTGCCCAGGCAGATGTGCAATGTCATGCATAGTGACACCTGCATATGTAGCCAAGAGGCAAGGCAGCATTGCATGATGCTGTACACAGTGCTGGTATCAGCAACACAGCAGACAGTGCATTCATCAATAAGTGTGGCCTTAAACGTGACCAATGGCAAGCTAGTGAGGTAGGGCACAGAGAGTTCAAGGGCAGTGCTAACAGCCTGAATGAGATTATCAGCATGTGTCACAGGGCCCACTGAGGAAACTGCAGTGGGCTCAGTGGGATCAATGCTAAGGGCCATGTTGAGGTAGATCAGAGGCCACTTCTGATAACAGTAATAGCAGTATGGAGATTAATCATATTGATTTGGTAAGGAAGTTAAATGAACAGTAACCCGTAGGATTACATGATTGATATTCAAATTCTGGAACCCGTACTCTTTGCTGAGTCTGACCATAGCACAAGAGCTAACAGGGCAAGTACAGTCATTGACTGAGTAACATGGATATTCTGGGCCAGACAGAGCACTGGCCCATCCATGGCAGAACATGAACACACTGCATTTTTGAGCAAAAACACCATAGGCTGGCTTTGTGCTTGCAAGAAGACAACAGAATGACCAAACTGATGTCATCCAGAGGGCACTTCTTTTCCACTTACAGAAGATACTATTGTACCCCGAAAAGGAAGTCACTGTTGGGCCAATGACCTGTATCAGACCTGAGGTGAAAAATGCACAGAAGGATGGTGGTCACACAGTGGGCATGTGGGCTCTTGCGGTGTCTGTGGGGCCACAGTTCGTAAGCAAGGTCCAACAGGGGCTTGAGTGGGCATGGGCAGCTGGGTGAGAGTGAGCGCGGGGACAGGGCATCATAGAATGGTGCTGGGGGCTGTACGGTGATGTCTGACATGTCAAGGTGGGTCACTAGGGGCTGCAAGGCAGGTATGCTTCACATCACCATCACGGGCACCAGTGCTGGTACAGCAGTGGGCCACAGGACGGGAACACTGATATCAGTACCAGTGTCTAGCACCACTGACTTTTTAGGGTGGCATGACATGCCATCCACAGCATCAGCATTGCAGCTGGGTTCAAATACCTTTGACTGCTTGCTCTATACAGGATGGCTTCAGGTGCAAAGACTGTGGCATCCCCACTTGATATCCACGAGCTCGAACATGTGACAGTGCAGGCTGTAGACCACAGAGCTATCTCTGACATTGCTGAAATCGATTATGTCATCATTCAGGCTTTCTGGTGCTCTGCCAATGCTTGCCCTGAAGCCGCACTTGAACACTGACCTGCCATTGGGCCCGAAGTTTACTGCTGGCCCGAAGTTTACTGCTGCCAGCTTGTTCAAGTCTGTGTTGACTCCGCTGTCCACTACATCAGGAATATCGAACAGATCACAAGCAGCCTACTTGCAGTCATCGAGAGTGATGAGCAAGATGGTTCCTTGTGAGTTGCTCCCAGAGCTATGGCAATATCTGAGGGAAGGTGGTTGGAAGTGCTGATGTCAGGCACGACTCTTTTTAGTTTGATAAGTTTACCAACACTGTGCCTTTCGGCCCTCCATCACATCCAGCCCATTCATTTTTAAATATAATCGGGTTCAGGGGGCACAGTGACTATCTGCCACAGGGTGCTACAAGCTGTGTCAGTAAAGCGATTCCGGGAATCACTGCCAAGTGTTAGTTGGCAGTGATTCCGGGAATCACTGCCAAGTGTTAGTTGGCTGAAATAGCTACACCATTGGGAAGTTTCTGAAGCACACAGGCATTCCCTGTTAGCACTCCTCCCCTTTCCCAAACCCAGAGGTGTATTGCATGGTTCCCCTCCCCAAGAGAATGCCAGAAACACAGTTCCTTGCTCGTCCTTGCCCCAGAGACATGTCACCACATTGTACGTATCAGTGTCGAGAAACTTCTTGATGATCATGTTGAGTGCCCTCTGAGTAACTTTGATAACCACATCGTAGCTGTATTTGGCCACCTGTGACTTACTTGCTGGCCTTTCCGTCATGGCCACCAACTGGCATAGAGCCGTGCAGAGCAACCCTGTGCTCGCTGGGCTCCACGTGAGACGAGGTCACACACTCCAAGGCCGCACTAGTTGTCTCCCCCTGTCAAGGCCGTTCCGTTGTGTGATATCACACGTGAGTGAGACAGTGTCAGCATCGGCATGTGCACTGCATGACAACACGAAGGTGTAGGCCCCGAACTGCCCGGTCACATGAACAAAGTCATCACTGCCATCGTTGGCACAGGCATCAGAGCTGACAGTGCTTGCCTGCGAGAAGAGGGCGCAGCTGCCGAGAAGAAAGGACAGGACCACCCTGCAGTGGGTTGCAGCAAAGAGCATCTTGAAGCAGTTCCCGAATCCTCGAGGGCCACAATAGGATCAGCCTCGCCAGCACACTGCGCAAGTGCTGCGGCCGGCTGTGCCATACAGGCCACGAGATCACTGAGGTCCAGTGTGAAGATCGCACAGCACTTGGCATCACTGAGCCACTGCACAAATGCTAGTGCGCTCTCGGCTATGTTGCCCGTGACCTGCATGTGCACCCACAGTGAAAGAGTTTGTTAAGGCCAAACACAATTTGAGGAAAAAAGCTGAGGTACTCACTGGCAAAGCATGCAGCGTGGCCACGAAGATAAATACTGGTTCCAGACTGCGAGTCGTGGAGCTGTATGTCACCAGTGGAAATGCTGTTCTCGGTGGCATTGTGGGGGTGCTGAGCAACCATTGCCATCCAGCACCCAGTGACATCAACCGAGAGGGCAGTAGCATGGGCTCCCATCAGCTCTGACAGCCTGTCGAATTGCCTTGCGAGGTGCAGCACTCGACAGCGACTCGCCTAGCTGCCACGTGTACACAGCCAGATCGGTCACAACTGCCAGAGAGTTGGAGGCCTCCCAGTGGGCTCGTGTGCCGCCCTGGCCAGCTGGAATTTTTGGGAATTAGTGAAAATACAAGAAACTCCGAACTCACAAGTTGAAGAACACGGGACGTGACTGGCTTTACTTCCATCAGACGAGCCGAGTTGTTAGTAAATGATTTTTGGCATTCACCTTTTGATCCTTTTCGTAGTGACGAAACAGCCCACATTTTCTTCATTATTTCTGTTCTCCTGTGCAACTTGGGGCTTCTCTCTTCTTTCTCGTGAACATCTCTGCATTGAAGAGGAAAAGACGGGCGTGAAGGAGCAGCGCAAAAGGTGCATTTCATTTTTGGTTTGGCGGGTGTGGGTGCGTTTCATCTCGGTGTGTTGGTCCACTCACCAAAAACCACATACACGCACTACACCCCTTTGAAGATGGTGACTCTGCATGTTCCTTCTACTGCTGGCATTGTGGCCACTATTGCCTGCCTGCTGGGAGCAGCTGCAGCAGCCTCTACAGGGTCGGCGTGCTCCTGCGGCTCGTCGTGCCGCACCACAACAGTGCAGCCTGGCATGAGCACCACTCTGATGAGTGGCAGGTGCCCCTACGGGTGGAACATCTTGGTCACGTCCATGGTCGTTCAAACATCATTGCCCTCAGAGCGCTTCTCGCTCTGCACCAGCGCCGACAGCAGCAGTGGGGCAGCTCTTCCATCGTGGTGCTACAACAGCTCCTCACCCAAGAATGTGCATACCATTTCCTCTCTATTTCTCAGCCTGACGGTTGTGGCTGGGTGAACGCACAGGTGACCTGCTTCAGTGACCGCACGGGGTTTGTAGCAGACTTCAACACGCTCACGGTAGCCGCCACGTGTGTTGGCCCTGCTGCGTGCAACATCTCGTACATGGTCAGGAGCAGGTGCCTGACGTCCAGCGACTTCACGTGGGCGCTCGGTCCGTGGTCGGCCTGCGAGGCTGACTGCCACCAGTCGGCACCACTCACGTGCCTCGAGAACGGAGAGCACGTCGTCGGGCCCTCCAACTGTTCGCAGACCACCATCCCCCTCTACCGCAGGCGCTGCAGCAGCGGCGAGGGCCAGTGCCGCCCAGGGACGATCGAGCCGAACCCCGGGCAGTGCAGGTGCTGGTGCAGCCGCACCACCAGGAATGACGAGCAGGCAGCGGGCACCTTCGACATCCGCTCGACAGGGTGCGATGGCTGCTCACCCGCCGCGTGCAGGGAGAGGTATCCTGTTGCCTGTGCGGCAAACATATCGGGAGGATTTGCCGGGACTGTCTGCACAGGGAGCACATTCTCTATGTCTCCTGTGGCGCTCTTCATTCTCGTTCTTGCTCTTGTTGCGGTGTGCTGAGTGCAAGAACAAACAGCAAGCAAGCAAACAAATCAACAGAAAAATGTTGAGCCATGGTGGACCTAAGTCAGTTTTGAGGGGGTGGGCTCTTCTACAGCCAGATGTTAAATTGCACAAAGACCTGCTGCCACCCTACTACCAGAAAAGAAACAGTAACATACATGCCTGTTACAACTGTTGTGTGACTGGGTCGGGTCACCTTCATCTATTAGCGTTGAAGTCGCACTCAAATGAGGTGAATGAAATGACTTGCTGGCAACGTTTCCATTCACAGAGTTATAGACTGGTCATTGTTTGAAAGGCATATCAGGGTCTGCTGAGAGACTCCAACAAGGCATTATCTGCTGAAATCAATATTAGCTGGTAATAATCGATGTGAAATGCTCCAAGAAATCGTGAGTACTCCTGGTGGATCGGACCCTGTGTTTGTTACCAGATTCACGCATCATGGAAACGTCCCACAAAAGGACCCCGAACATCAATTGGAGTGCCATGGTTGTCAACGATGAACTGTATTTATAACATGGCCATCATACCTGTCATTGTACAGGTATCACTGATGAAGGTGGGGACTTTCGAAGAGCATAAAAGAAAGACAAGATGAACAATTATGTTTATTTCACACTTTTGTGGGAATTGCTATATTACCTGTGTTTGTGGTTGAATGTATGAGACTGTCGTTAAAACAGTATCATGAGATGTGATACCTGAAGTATTCATACCAGTGTGAGTGCTGAAAGTGTATCAGTGCATACAAGCCAAATGTGTGAAATGTGTGCACCTCAAGAGGATGAAATACTGAAATGTAGTTTGTGTTTGATACTATAAAAGAAAAGGGGTTCTGTTGTGTTGTCTAATTGACAAAGATAACAAGTGGAATCTGTAGTGACCACCAAAGTCTCTGCTTTTCTTGTTTCTGGATGCGATGATGTTGGCTGTTTCAGGAACAGCTGGCATTACTAATTTTTGTTTTTCTGTTGAACAATCTGACATTTGATTTTTGCTGTTTGCAGCAAGAGAAAAAGAGCAATGATGACTTTTTTAATGCTAGGTATCAGCAATCTCATATCTCTCTTTAAACCTGGCAAAAAAGTGGGAATTGCAATTCTTAAACGAAAAATGTGACCAGGGAGGTTGTTTTGATGGGCACTGTATCTGCTACTTACTATGCAGCCTCTGCTATGCAGTATAAACGGAGGCTAAAAAGAAGTTTCCTTTGCGTAACTATTTACCACGGACACCCTGCCAAATGGGGGAGAAGGCAAAAAGTTGCATTTCAATCCGGGAAATAAAGGCATGCAAATTCAGGGCCCCTGAAAACAAATTGGAAATAAAAGGTTGAATGGGGCCAATATGACGAGGCTGTTGCTGGAAAACTGTGTGGTCAATTTTGTTTTCCTGTGAAAGGAGGGAAAAGGGCAGCGTACCTCGTAAGAGCCAGCCATGAAGGGACTCTGGCATGCATATTCTCAATGCCTGCCTCTCTTGGCAGAAGGAGACAAGGTGGTTGCAGGTTCCTCAGCAGATGCAGCTGGGTGCGTTCTACCACGGGGCTTGCCAGCTTGCTCCTAGGCAGCCTGATTTGCTGAATATGCATCAGGTGAGTCCTCGCTGAGGTGAAACAGGTTCTAGATGACCTCTGAATAAAAGATGAGAACACAAATGAAAAACAGTTAAATTCCATTGAGGTCCCGGAGTTGCTTCAAGGCCAGATCTGCCCGAGCCCGTGGTCTGGTGGAGGCACCTGATTCCAGCTCAGTGGGGAACTGCAGGGTCAGTTTGATCTCTGCAGAAGAGGTCGAGCTCTTGGGCTTCTTGGTCGGGCTCCTGCCTTTCTTGCTGGACAGGTCGTCAGTCTCCACAGCAGCAGCATGCTGCTTCTGAGCTTCTTTCTGAGACACACAATCCTGTTGCCCAGAAAGAATTCTCCACCCTGTCTCGTCCAGGACACTGCTGCTCTGCATCAAAGCTGCAAGGACTGGCTTCATGTCCCATGGTAGTTTATGCATCAGCTCTCTTGGCTGGCAGAGAAACGGGTCCTCTATGTAGAAGAACGTGGGGTTGATGATAGCTGTTATGGTCAGGGCCACTTCCTCCAGTGCAGCATGTGCAGCCACCACAGTATGCGAATTTGCTGCCCTCTCTATTGCTCTTCGGGATTGTGTGATGTCTCTTGGCTTCCACCCAGTCAGCTTGAGGTCAAAGAAGTCCTTACGACTGCTCAGGCAGTCTGTGCATGGCCTGTTGGACTTCCTTCCCCCGTGGGGATTTCACAGAGACGTTCTTGCACTGCTTCATACCACAAAGGCATACACCAGAGATCTTCACACAGCATTCTAACCCCATTCGAGACAGGATCAGGAACTCTGGCAGAAGGTCGGCCCTGGCTGGCATCGTGGATATCATTTGGCAGCCTGCTCAGCTCTCCCAGCAGCAGCTGGTTCATAGGAATCCCTGCAAATTCCTTATCATGTTAAGTAAGGATCTTGACCAGTCATGACTTCTCGCTTCCCTTGTGAACTTTGGCCTTGTCATGGTACTCCGGCAGAGCAATGACAACTGGTTCTTCCTCTCACCCCAGGGATTTGTGCAGTGTTTTGGCTCTGGCACACACTTCCTTATATCCAGTACTGAAGAAGTACTCGTTCACTCTGTCTGCCTTTCTATCCTCTACCTTCTCTGGAGCTCTGACCACAATCGTCTGTGCTATGTTCTGCATGATGTGCAGCCAGCCTCCAGCCAGCCAATGATGCTGTGAAGGACGTGCTTGCTGTGCAGCTCCTGCCCCACTGCTGGTCCCACCTGGAGTATCACTCCAGTGCACTTCTGCTGGATGTATCTAGAGACTGTGGCCGAGGCTCTCTTCCTTCCATTGATGGAGGCAACCACCAGATCGATCTGGGCATCAGTCATTTTGCCCTCTAATTTCCAGAGAGCAAGGACTTCTTTTAGGATAACAAGCTGGAGTGCTAGGAGTCCTGCTGGTATGGCCAGAGGCAGGGCTTCCAGAGGCCTCTACACTGTCTTGAGCACTGGTCTCATGTAGTATCCGGACCCTGGATGCTTTATGGCCTTCTTGTACCTCGCCTCAATGCTGCTCTCTGCTTCCTGCAGCTCTGCTCTTCTCGCCTGGTACTCCCTGAGTATCTGAAGTGCTGTCTGAGGTGATTTTACAGAGCTGTACTTGGGCTCTTCCAAGTACACCTGTGCTGTGAGCTCCAGCTTCTCCTTCTGCAGTGCTATCCCGTCTGGCCCTGTATCACTCTGCTCTTATAGGTTTATTTAAAACCACAAACCTGTGCTGGAGCTGCCCACAACATACTGACATTTGTTCTCTGCTGCTTTGGCCTGGCTCCACGCAGCAGTCCTGTCTGTCATCAACAGAGAAGACCATCTTCCAGATGTTCCATTCCACTTCTCAGGGCAGTGGTGACCACTCATATGGCCAGGTTACACTGTGCAGAGTAGTACCTGTCACATGTTCTGCAGCAATATGGTTTGCTCTCCCCGTCCTTCCTTCCTCTTCTGTACTTGAACACTATCTGGGGCCTGAAGGACAACGAGTGGGTGCACTACAACTTCTGGGCACAGTCACCTCATGACTGGAAATTCACCAAAGAAGGGGCTGGACACTCTCTGGGACGAAGTGAGAGTGCAGGCTCGCAAGCTCCACCTCCAGGCTCTGCATTTCTGGACAGATGGTGGCATCAAGGTCGCTAACATCATCAACTCTCTTCTTCAACTGCAGGTACCCCTCTCTGCACATACCACAATCAGCTCAACCCCTTTCAAGGTGAAGGTATCCCACGATTTGGGAAGAAAGGTACAGGTGTCCTTTGACCTGTATGGACCACACCATGGGCACTCTGTGTGTGATGGTCACTTCGGGGTTGCCAAGCAGAGACTGCACCGGACCAACATCGGAACTGTCATTTCAAACCCAAGCCAGGTCGTCTCGGCCTTGAAAATGTATGGCTCTCTCTTTCACATTTGCCTTTCTCAGTACTCTTGTAGTGTAAAAAACACCAAGGTGCAGGAACTCGACCCCAAGGTCATTGCAGAACTGCCAGACCAGGTTGCTAGAGGCCTTGAGGGACACATCAGGGAGAACTTCCATTTCGTTTTTGGAGAGAAGCGCAATGTGGTTGTCTGCGCTCGGCAGACTGTTGGAGAGAAGAGCTCCGAGTTTTCCCTCACTGTAAGTTAACAAACTGGACAATTCTTCATGTAATAACACAAATACAATTCGTTTTTCTCCACTTGTGTGGCTGGTACACTGTGATTGGCCAGGCGAGATAGATTTCAACTTTTAGAATTGAGATTTTGAAAAAACGTCACTGTTTCTGAATTGTATACAATGAGGACTGCCTACAGTCAAAAACACGCATATTTTTACATCACTGTTGGCTGCCGAGATCTGTTGCAGTGCAAATCAGCAAAAAATTCTCCTCCAAGACAGCCCAGCCCGATTTTCGTCTTCAGAAACGAGATTCCGGTACGTTTATGTCATACTTCTGCTTTACTCATTGGTTGCTTACCAAGCGCAAAAAGGCGTTCCATTTTCCGTTGTTGTTGCAGTGAAATCCATTTAATGACAGAAATCCACCACACCTTTTTGGACTGAGCCATTGATGCTGATGCGTTTGTAATACAATTTTGAATGCGAAATATTTTAAGAACAATTGCTTTTATTTGAAGGATAAAGCAATTGAGAAGGGCAAGGCATAAGTGACAGAGAGCACTCAGGAGATGGATGAGAGTGTCTCAGCACGTGGGAGTGTCAGCTGCATCATTGGCAGACCCAGATGCAGGGTGCAGGGTGAGAGGTGAGCACTTTGTGCTTGGAGGGAATGGTGCTGGTGCCCGCAAGGGACTCGTACTCTCTTCAATTGGCATGCTCGGACTTGAGAAGCACCAGCTGCTCCTTGAGCCCCTCGTTCTGGCTCTTCAATGTTGCAATGAGCACGTGCTGCTCGTGCAGGTCGTTGGTCACCCTGAGCTGCTCTTTCTTGTACGTGGCGATCTTCTCCTTCAACTTGGCCCTGGCAGCCTCCAAGCCCTTGATGATCTGGTCCTGCTGCTGTGCTGGAACAAGGAGACCTGGTCCAGCAGCAGAGGCGATTTCGGCAGTCAGCCTCTTCACCTCTTCTGAGATCTCTGATACAGTGCTGCCAGGTCCTTCGTATGTGTGCTGAGGGACTGTATGGACTGCAATGTTAACTGCATAGCCTTCTCATGCTCTTTCTGTGGTTTAACAACGATTAGTGCTAGTTGTTGCTGTCAAATATTTATGTGCCAGTGGCATATGCTATGTGCTGCTAGCATATAAAATGTGTGTTATAAAAGGGAAGGGAATTCAACATATGGCAGTTGCTCATGGCCTGGCGCAGGGCTGTGTGAGCGTCCTGGAGACTCATGACATCAATGTCATTGTTGTCCCAGGCCTCCATGGGCTGCTGAGACCACCACGTGTCCTTTGCTGGAGCACCAGGGGCCCTGAGCATCTCATGGTCTGCTGGTGCTGCTGCTGCTGCTGCTGCTGGGGCTGGTGCCAGACACCACTGGATCTTCAAAGGCAAATGAGGAAGAAGACGATGCAGTGCAGCTGGTGCAGCTGGAGCCATGTGTACTCCATATTGCTTTCCTTTCTTGTTCTCTTGCATATCGTTGTCTTCTCCATATGCTCCTCCTGGTCGTCGTCCCTGTTGCACTCCATTGACGAGCTGTGGGGCAAGCTGCTTCTTCATGCTGATGTTGACCGGAATGATGAGGTTGAGAAGAATGACAAGAGTCCACTCGTCCTCCACATAGCCCCAGTACACACTGCCGGACTGCAGCAATGTGGTCTGTTTGCCAGATTCCATGTGGCACACGTCCCAGAAGTACATGTCATGCAGGCCCATGCAATGGGGGCCTGTCACAAGGCATGGGACAGTCATTGACCTGATTACTGGCAGGTATTTCCCACTCTGTTTCAATTGAGTCAGACATTAGAATTGAGAATGAAGGGCATACTGCTCTGGCACTGGCTCTCTCGGGAATCATGCTGCTATCCGTGGTGATGTCTCCAGGGCGTGGTTGAGGATACAAGGCCATGAGGTCAGCCCATTCATGCTCGGAGCACTCTGCTGGATGACCCATCACACGGGGATTGATGACAGCAACCTGCTGCCTGGTGTGCACTGGAATGCCCCCCAGTCACAGAAAGCTGAGGAAGCTGGTCAGGGCCAGGGCTTCTGCCACAGCTGGAGCTCCCTGGCACCAGAGGAAGCAGGCCATCCCACGTTCTGGTCCTGCATGCTGGTGGGCTCAGCACTAGGAGCCCTCCTGATAGGTGGGAATTCCCACCAAAAAGGATCAAAATCGTTACAAATGATCAATAGTACATACCCTTAATATCAGAAGCTCTTGGAAGCATTTGAAGCATGATTTCACAGAAACTTTTCAAATCAAGTGATTTGTGACAAAGGCAATATATGCTGGCATATGTGCCAGGAGGCTATGTGCCAGTGGTACAGCTTGGCTATCAACTATGCTGGTGGCACAGTGTATGTGCTGATGTATGAGTCAGCATGAAAAGTGTCAGTAGTTTTATGGTCAATGGTAATTAAGAAGACATTCAAAGCAGACACAGTGACTTTTAATTGTAATAACCAACTGGTTTCATTGCTTTAGTCATACTCAGGGTCAGATTCATCAGAGGAGAGGGCATCATCATCATCACTGCACTCAGCACAATCCATGATGAAGTCCTTTGGATCAGCCATAACATCATTCAGGTCATTAAAGGACGCATCTGGATTGATGAATCCCTCTTCAAACATCTCAAGGTCCATCTGCAGAGGACTGGTCAGGAGTGCAGTCCTGGCAATAAGTCCCTGATACCCTCTATTTTGAATTTGGGAGAGACTTTTGGTGAATTGTATCGGAAAATGAATTGTATCGGGATATTATGATCCGTGATGATGTCATGACACGTGGCAATAATTGGCTGACACCTCACAGTTTTGTCACAACTTCTTTGTTGTTCTTGGGGCCTGGAGGTAGGAAAGAGCAGAAGAAGTCCTGATCCCTAGTAGCAAGTGTAGTCCCCTTGAGCATCAAGGACATGTTCCATGCACAAATTCATGGAGGCAACCAAGTTCTGTGCATAGCTGACCGGGAGCTCCCTCCAAATTTTGTGAATGCACCTTGCCAGTTTTCCCAGACCCGCCCCTGGACATACCCCCCTCAAGCCACACAACACACATGCCCCCCCCAGACACACCCCTCATAACCCCTCCCCTTTCCCTCCCCAGCTCCCCTGGCTCGCAAGAGCTTATCCCTCACTGGTAGCAGAATGGGTCTGACGTCATCATTCTCTGATCAATCACGTTGTAACACAACCAAAACAAGGATTGTGCTCGATCCCCCCCAGCCCACGATCTCACAGAACTCAATTGGTGTACAGTCATATGCCATTGCGATGTCAGTGTGCAGGCTGTCACGGGGTATGCGAGGCTCTTTGTTGTGTAGCAGGCACGCAATTTGTCACGCGGTAGTTGCGGGTCGGCTGTATTTCAATCGGTGTATACGTGTGGTGGGGGGTGTGCTGCACTCGTCCCTGAAGGCGTGGAAGGGGGCGGGGTCTCGCGTGCCCAGCTCAGGCCTTGTTGTCCCCTGACTCGTTGTGGATGATCGGCTGCGCCTGCTTGTGGCTGTGCACCGACAGCGCCGCCAGGATCTGCAGCAGGCAGTAGAGGCACCTGTGCCGGGAGGGGAAGGAGGAGGGGGGAGATGGCGTCAGCCGTGACGTCGCCGCTGGAAATTCGAATCGGGTGGTGACGTGGGAGGGGGTGTGCGGGGGTGTGTGGGGGACGCGGAGAGGCAGGGCGGACCCGACGACGATGGTGAAGATGCCCGCGACGAGGTAGAAGGGCCGCTCGTCGCGCCCGTTGGTCTGCTCGTAGGGCAGCAGCATGATGACGCCCAGGTACACGAAGAACAGCCCCTTGCCCAGCCACCTGGGCGGGAGGGGGGACGGGGGGAGAGGGAGAGGTGCAGTGTCAGAAAAGGGGCATAAGGCCTGCAGAGAGCCTCGGAAAAGGAAGAGGGGGGGTTGGGTGGGCACCTCATGTAGAAGGTCAGCCAGCTCTGCAGCAGCGACGGCATGAATATCTCAAACGCGATGATGCACAGGCCGAAGATGCTGTGCGGGGTGGCGGGGCGACGTCAGGAGCGAGAGGCCGGAGGAAGGAGAGGGGGGGGCAGCTCCGGCGGTTTACAAGAAGTAAATCGAGAGCAGCACGGAGACGAAGGTGTGGACGGCGATGATCCACATGATGCCCACGACGATGCAGAAGCCGCCGACGATCATGCTGAGGATGGCGAAGAGCAGGTTGAACAGGTCCATCGTGGTGTTTCGGTTTTCGAGCGCTCCGCAGTGAACCAAAATTATTAGCAAAGTGGCCCTGCAACCGTCAGCGAAGAATCCAGAGGAAAATATCTCCGGGGGATGCTGACTCACCCCACCACCTCGGGCTCTGCATCTTTGTTGGAACGGGGGTTGAGCAGGTGCAGTGAAAATGCACAGTTAATACGACATAAGTGTCCCGTGGGAGTGTGCGTTCACAGGTTTTTCCCGTTCCCTTGCTGTGCCTGCCCGCTATCCCGAGCCTCCTTCGTGACGCCTCCGCCGCGCCCACCGCTTGCCGGGGATCCAGCGAGATCCCCCGAGGTGTCCTCCCGCCTCTTCTGGTTTTCCTGTTGATCCGGGAATCTCAGGAGATAAGATAGAGAAATCTTCCCGTGATGGGCGGGCTGAGCGACGACGACGCCCTGGCGGTGCACGCGGCGCTGCACGACCCGACCGCCGATTCCGCCCTCGCTCTCGGGCGCCGATGGCGCATCGAGACGCATCCCAACGGGTACCGGCGGTGCACCGTCTTTGGCTGCCAGTTCGCCACGCAGAACCCGCGCAAGGCGTCGCCGTGGTCGCGCCGCGCCGCCGAGGGCCACCAGATCACGTGGATCATGTGCGTCCCCGAGCCTTGGGGCCTCATCGAGGACGGCGCCGTCGTCAGAGTCCGCCAGACCCCCGTTATCCGCCCGCGATCTCGAAATTCCTAATATCGCGATCGCACCCGCGAGATATCCCGCCCCCGCGATCCCATAATCTCTCCCGAATATCGCAGCGTGCGATCTCGAAATCCCTAATATCGCGATCGCACTGCAGCGCTGCAACGTGCTCCGCGGCGACGAGGGCGCGGCTGCGACGGTGGCGGTCGGCGAGGAGGACGTGGCGATGGGCCAGCCGCCGCTGCCCAAGCGGCCGCGCAGCTCGCCGGCTCTGCCCGACGACGCGTCTGCGGGCGCCTGCGACGGTTCCGCCGTCTCTGAGCGCGACTACACGGCCGAGGCCTCGAGGCCGATGTGCAAGTACGCGGGACGGTGCTACCGGACGAGCAGGCAGCACTTCAGCGAGTTCCGGCACCCGGCAGAGCTCGTCCGCAAGGTCTCTGCCGCCGCCATCGCTGCCGCCAAGGCGCCCTCGCCCCCCAGGGACCCCGGCTGCCCCAGGAGGCCCCCCGACGCGCCGGCGCCGGCCCAGGGCGAGGCCCCTGCGCCGCCCGTGGCCGCTGGCAGGGCCAAGGACGAGGCCGCGGACTCTGCGCTGCGGGACACTGAGATGCCGCAGCCACCGCAGGGCCTCCAGCAGCAGCAACAGCAGCAGCAGGGGCAGCTGGGACAGCAAGGCCAGGAGGAGGCGGGGCACGGGCGAGCGGCTGCGGAGGCGCCGGAGGAGACGCAGGTGGTGGAGCAGGAGCCCGTCGCCATCGACAACCACGTCGGCGTCACGGAGATCATGATGGGCGAGAAGATCGGCAGCGGCGCCTTTGGCGAGGTACCCTTGCTCCCTCCGCTGCGCCTGCAGCCCCAGCACGCACTGAGCGTCCACTGCGGGGCCGCCTGCAGGTGCGCAAGGGCGTGTGGAGAGGGCGGGTGGTCGCAGTAAAGACGCTGCACCAGCAGAAGGAGAAGGCGCAGCACATGTTCGCCAGGGAGGCCGACCTCTTGTGGTGCCTCCCTTCCCTGGCCCCCTTGGCACCCTGGCCCTGGCCTGGCACCCTCGCGCTAAGCTCACACACGTCCTTGCGTCGCCACCCAGCAAGCTGCGGCACCCGAACATCGTCGAGTGTCTCGGGGCGTGCACAGAGGTGCCGTACATGTGCATCGTGATGGAGTACCTGCCCCGGGGCCTGCACAAGGCCATCAAGGAGGGCCCCATGGCCCTGGGCCGCCTGCTCCGCATCGCCCGCGGCATCGCCGACGGCGTCTTCTTCCTCCACGACCTCGACCCCGTCGTCATCCACAGGTGTGTGTCGCGGATCAACTGACTCGCCTCTCTCGTCGCCGCGCCCGAAGCCCAAGCGAAGCGAACTCACTGCTGCGCGCTCTCTGGCAAGGGACCTGAAGCCCGAGAACATCCTCCTCGACGACGACGACACCCCAAAGGTGACCCTGCCTCGGCACCCGCCCCCCCGCGTGCGCCTGACGCTGCCGCGGCCTCGCGCAGATTGTGGACTTTGGGATCTCGCGGGAGAAGGCCGAGGACATGGCGATGACGAAGATCGGGACGCCGCTCTACTGCGCGCCCGAGGTCATCCAGGGCAAGCTCTACGACGAGAAGGTCGACATCTACTCGCTGGGCATGGTGCTGTACAGCATGGCCGCGGGCAGGCGCCCCTACGCGGACCTCGTCGAGGGCGGCCAGCCGCTACCGCCCTTCAAGATTATGTCCGCCGTCTGCGGCGGCACGCGGCCCGCGCTGCCCGACGGCTGCAACGCGCACCTCGCCAGGCTCATCCAGCAGTGCTGGGGTACGGGCAGCCTCTGCCGAAGCACTCTCTGCTTTGATCTCTGTCGACTTAGGCGCCGTCGGGTTCTCTCCCGGGACAGATCCGCTGCCCGCGAACAGGCCGACGGCAATGCAGTGCCTCAGGCGCGTGGAGATCATCACTGAGAAGACCTCTCAGGGAGCAGTGGATGCGCGCAGCGATACACCGTAGCGTTGTAAGGAAGCTCGTCCTCGTCGCCTCTGAAAGTAAATTGCCGCTCCCGCTTAGAGACTTGGGACTGGGATAGAGGGGGCAGAGTGCGTGATCCGGGGCACTACCCGACGCTGCCTTTCTCCTCGTTGTGGGTTCCCTCCGATGAAGCGGAAATGGTGGCAATGAAACAGCTGCGCCGCCGAAGCACTCCATCGGCGGACGTGCAAGCAATGTCCTGCCTTAGGTGCGGTTCAGCGTGTTGCAAGTGGCGGCATCAACCCGCTGTGTCTGGGGTTGGGCGTGTCTGCCTGATAGGATAATGTGTGTTGCCGAACTTGAACCGTTCAGATTATTATTTCGGTGGAAATCTTGAATCAAGCGTGTGGTGCTTGTGATTCTGTATGGCAGGCTTCAGTTGTGTACAATCAGCAGGCCAGCAGCAGTCAGGGGCAGGAGAAAGGAGCAGAAATGCACGGAGATACAAGGAAGATATTACAGGGGAACAGCCCAGTTTCTGATTGAAAGAAAGACGGTTGCAACAGCGCGGTGGTTTCGCCCACACCGACACCGACATCGTCATGTCATCGCGAGCGTCGCCCCTGCTTCTTATTCTCGCACTGGCAAGCGTGGGCATCGTGCGCTGCGACTCGGCTGACGGGCTCAGGTGCAGCACAGGCCAAACAGCCACCACAACAAACCCACAGCAGAACACAACAAAACACGACAACAGTAGCACAAATACACCAGCAAAGAACGCTGCAAAAATAAGGGCAGGGCAGACTGACGATGCCCGGCTGTTGCACCACAGCAAGAGGGACGACGATACGGCGAAAGATGCGGAGTTCCTCTGCGACCTGAAGAAATCGACAGTCGGCCGGTGGAGCTACGGCGATGATCCCTGCCAGACACACAATCCCTGCACCATGGATCGAGGCATCAGCTGCACTGACAACCGTATCACGTCTATGTAAGTCCCTTTTCTGGGGCACTGTGCCGCCCCCAATGCTGTCTGTCCCACAGGACCCTCATCCGTTTGTTGTTTCCTGCAGCGACTTGCAATCCAGGCGGATCGGTGGGTTCATTCCCAACTCCATTGTGAACTGCCGCCACCTCGGGTCACTGTACGATGTCAAGCGCAAGGAAGTGCCGTGCTAACACGACTCTAGTAATTTGCGTGAGAACGAGCTGAATGGCACCATTCCCAGTGGTCTGTTCTCCCTCCCACGTCTGAGCCATGTGTACGTGCTTTCACCCAAGTCGCAAATGATTGGTTAGCCAGACTCAATTCATTCCACCTCAGCAATCTGATGCACAATGAGATCTCGGGAACCATCCCAAGCATAGATGAGCCCATTCAAAAGCCATTCCAAATGTACGTGGACTTGTTAGCATACTCCTCTAATAGATCAATGTTCTTTTCAGATGGCTGTCAGAAAACAGGATCAGTGGCAGCATTCCGAGGGACATCGGCAACCTCATTAACATGTCGTATTTGTGTGATCACTATCATAACCACCGAAATCTCATCCTCATTTTCAGCAACATTGGGGAAAACCGGATTTCTGGGACCATTCCCACCAGCATCACAAAAATGGCAAACTTGAGAACTCTGTGAGTTGATTGTTACGAGATGGAGCGCCTGTCTGACAATTTCTGCTGTTTCCCTTCGCGACAGGTGGGCGCCAACTAACACTCTCTCAGGTACCATTCCGGTCTCTTTCGGTCCCAAATTAGAAGCACTGTGCGAAGTCTGACTATAACCGATGATGTCTAACACCGCACTCAGGGTACTGTATGGAAACAAGTTCTCAGGCGCCCTGGCTGCCCCGTTGTGCAAAATCCGTTCTCTCATGATTTGTGCGGTTTCAGACTCTCCAGTCCAGCTATGCACCAAGGAATCATGCATCAAGCAAAAGGTTGGAGGATGTACTATCCCGGACTGTGTTCCCTGCTCGATGGAAACGACCCAGGACCAGTGCCTCCAGCGAGAGCAGTGCTGTTTCTGGTGTGATGGGTCGGGGTGCGTCGACTCCAAGAGCATGTGCAACTGCTCCGCGTGGGCAGACTCCACAACCTGCGAGGCCGAGGGCACTGGGTGTGAGTGGTGCAAAGGCAAGTGTACGGATGGCGGCAAGTGCGGCAACTGCAAGACCATTGATCAGATGGCAGAGTGCACCGCATCATCCAGCCGCTGCCAGTGGTGCGGGCTGAGCTGTGCCAAGATTGGAGAGTGCCCCAGCTGCGCCTCAATCGGGAACGACATGACGAAGTGTATCGGTTCCAACTGCAAGTGGTGCCAGAAGAGCTCGTCGCAGTGTCAGAGCCCGGCGGCTGTGTGCGAAGAATGCGAAGATCGGACGGCATCAGACTGCAGAAGAACCCGTGATTGCGAGCTGTGTGGTTCGGTCTGCCAGCGAACTGGGACATGCACTGTGCCGCCAGCAGCTGCCTCGTCGTCCAGCTCCTCGAGTATGCACCACTCCCACGTGTTACGAAGCAGCAGTGGTGAGAGTCACAGCGGAGTAAGCAGCACAAGCAAGCAGAGTAGCAGGGCGGATAAGCCGGCCATTTCCAGCAGCAGCACAAGCACTGAACGAGAAATGACACGCAAGAGCAGTGATAGCAGTGCGACCGCGATGCAGAGCAGAGAGAGCAGCGCAGGACTGCCTCATGAGTCTTCAAATTCCGGTCAGATTCCTGCGTTTGGTGGAAAGAGCGACAAGGGGAGGACGAGTGCAGGGGCAATCGCTGGGGGCATCTGCGGGGGCGTGGCCGCTGCTTCTACAATCGCCGCTGTGGTCGTCGTTGCGGTTCGTTGGAGGCGCAGGTGCGGTGGACAGGACCCTGCCCCTAGGAGGAGGGCATCGCGAAGCGTGGCACTGGGCCGCCTGCAGGGTATCGCACGCGGGCCAGCGCCGGTGGCGTTGCGGGGATTCGAGGGAGAGCCAAGGCACGTGGAGCTGTGCAAGACACACGGGAGCGAGCTGAGGGCAGAGGTGGAGGAGCTGACGGGCAAGGACCTGAAGCAGTTCCAGCGGCTGCTGCCCAGCCACTTCCAGATGCACCACGAGGACTACAACGAGGCCCGCATCAAGCAGAACAAGGCGCCCCTCACCTTCATCGCGCTCCGCGCCTGGCGCGTGCACAACGCGACGCTCGAGAGCTGGTTCGAGGCGCGCAGGGCTTTCATGCGCGACGCGCTGGGGCGCAGCGAGGACGACGACGAGCTGGAGGAGCGGGTGGCGTTCCACGGGACCCGGGAGGAGAACATCGCGGACATCTGCGCGCACGGGCTGCTGCGCGTGGGCCACCCGCTCAACCCCTCGTCGTCGACGGACCCCGGCTACTTCGGTGACCCCCGCTGCGGGGTCTACACGAGCAGGTTCGTCGAGTACACCCTGCAGTACTCCAACACCATCCCCGCAGCCGACGGCTCCACCATCCCCACTCCTCTCGGAGAGGTGCTCATACTTCTCCTCGTGCTCACACTCATCGCTAACGCTGCCTTTGTCCCTGCGTTGTGATCCTGGGAGAGCAGGGGCAGACAGCGCGGATCGTGATGCTCAAGGTGCTGCCAGGCAAGTCGCTGCACATGACGAAGTTGGCAGGGGCTGTTCAGCCGACGCCTGGGTACGACAGCCACTCGAGCCCGGCGTACTCCGAGTGGTTCCTTTTCGACGAGACACAGTGCTGCCCAACGCATGTTGTGGAGGT
This sequence comes from Mastigamoeba balamuthi, assembly GCA_902651635.1. NCBI lineage: Eukaryota > Evosea > Mastigamoebida > Mastigamoebidae > Mastigamoeba > Mastigamoeba balamuthi. The sequence goes on from CACRSC010000022.1 coordinate 239,391, forward strand.
CCAGGCCATCTCCAACAAGCGCACTGTTGCAAACGATGTGTGAGATGGCACCACATTTCTCATAGATCAAAACAGCAAGAACCTCAATCCTCACAGCATGACGAGCATGAAGTGTGACACTGTTGGCATTAGTGGATGTTTTTCATGATCAAGAGAGCTCGTCTGTGAAGATCATGAAGAATGTGATCAGAGGGTACTGCGTGATCGCCGCCACTTCCAGATGCACCACGAGGACTACAACGAGCCCGCATCGAGCAGAACAAGGCGCCCCTCACCTTCATCGCACTTCGCACCTCGCGTGCACAACGCGACGCTCGAGGGCTTTCATGCGCGACGCGCTGGGACGCAGCGAGGTGGACGACGAGCTGCCCAACACATGTTGTCGAGGTCCAGGCCATCTCCAACACGCGCACTGGTGCACTCGATGCTTAAGAGCACATGGATGCTGTCCTGCTATCCGTTAGGGCAGCAATGGTGCGTCCTTCCACCGACACATTGAGCAATCCAGCTTGTCCCCCACTGAATAGTTGCATGCTGCACTGGTTTCACGGTTCAGAACTGCTCTTCACACATTTACATGAGGTAGGCGTGCATCGTGGCTGCAACGCTCTTGTTGGTTGAGTGATGATTCAGTGTGGGAAGTGTCAAAACTGGACGTCCTGTACCGAGCTTCATTCATTGGTATTTGAATCTGCCGGTTGCCCTTTTCCCCCAAACTAAGAAATAGCGATAAAAGTCAGAGAATCTGGAATCCTGCTGTGGGTAAAGGATAAATAAATATTATCTTGGATGGGGTTTGAGTGAAGCAAGCCTACCGTTGTCTTTCTCACAGCGCTTCTGAATGCTACTGATGCCTCTGTTTCATTGGCAGCGTGCCACTTCCATGGTTTACTTCAGGAAACATCTTTCACTTCTTCATACAGAAGAAGAATGACCACCGGAATATTTACAGTAATATGACATTCTAAATATATAATAGACAATAAGATATTACTGATTAATGTAATCCAGGAGTTCTGCAGGTGTATGAACTGGGATTCCTGCACATGCTCTGTTCTTTGTTGATCTGATTCTGCAACGTACTGTAATGGAAGAACTAACAGCAAGGTCCACATCATGCTAGCTCTGATTAGGAGTTTTCACATAATAAGGCACTTGCTCGGAATTCTGTCTTCTTCCTCATTTATGGTCTTTATGCATGTCATCTACCAGGACAAAGTCATACAGTATGAAGCTGAGTAACCTTAATACTTCTCCTTTGGCCAGCTTACTGCTACAAGGCACTGTAGAGCCATCATTATCTTTCTTACTGTCATTCACTTATGCTGGGACCATTTTTTCTTTCCACATGAATGTAAACAGCAGAGGCATTTGCTTTCTGTAAGATTAAGAATTCAAATACAAGCATAATGACTGTGGGCCACCAAAGACCATAAGGTTCCTTGAATATTACCGCAAATCCCACCTTAAGTGTAAAAATTGTTGTGTTTGTTCTGTGTGACTAGATGCCATAGTGATGACACTGCACTCTACATCACATTGTACATTTCCCTCTGCTTATTGACCTTGTTCCTTTTCGCCTATGTTCCATGGATATTTCTCTGAATGTTCAAAATCCTAATTATCTGACAGACATTCTAGACCCTGTAAATTGGCACATGGCCTTACAGTACTGTTCATTCTTCGTACTGTGGGAATTGGAACTTGATGCGGACTGGAAGGGCCCACTAGGCCTTGGTGGAAGACGAGAATGCAGCTGCTCTGCTCTGTGCTCAGAGGACACTAATGAGCAGTATGGCCGCCATGGTCCCCCTACCCTATCTATCTGCCCCCCCCCCCGACAGAACTTCACCCCTACACAGTCGCTGCTTCTGTCGACTTCTACTGCTGCTCGGTTCTTTTGGTTTTTCTAACGTTTTTCCTCTCTTTCCCAACAGACCATTCAGCCGGAGGAGCAGGACCACGGCGATACACAGCACTGCGGGGCGGGGATGGCGCCCCGAGGTTGTGAGTGCGCTCTGGGGGCAGACGGGGCCCGCCTGTCCCGCGGCAGGGGACAGCGGCGCCCCCCATGGGAACGGGAAGATATCGCGTGTCCCCGATAGAATCAGCCGCCCTGAGTCAGGCGTGGCGTCAGAGAGCTCTGCTTTTCTAGGCGCTTCCCGAAAAAAATCTCCGTGGAACTTCCGCTCATTTTCACTCCTCGCCCAGCGCCCATTTTGTAATTATTCGCCCCGCAAACGTTTCTATGGACCGCCCGAGTCAGCAGAACCGCGAGGGCGGCGCCGGCGCGTCTGTGACGGTCACCGAGCTCTTCAACGGCCTGCGCAGCCGCTACTACGTTCTCGACGCGCGCCCCGCCGCCGAGTACGCTGCGTCGCACATCCGGGACAGCGCGCACTGCGCGGACCCCAACGCGGACCACTCGCTGCCGGCGTCGCTGCGGATGGCCCAGGACCTCGGGCGCGCTGTGGTGGTGGTGGGGGCCGCCGAGCCGCCTGCGGTGCTGGCGCGGGTGGTGCGCGTGCGGGCGTGCGTGCTGGAGGGGGGCTACGGGGCGTGGGCTGCCAGGTACCCCTTCCTCTGCGAGGGGTCGCGCCACCCGGGCCGCCGCATGCAGCTCCCCTACCCCACAGAGGTCCTCGACGCCTTCCTCTACCTCGGCGGCGCCTTCTGCGTCAAGCAGTCCGCTCCTCCCCCCCATCCCTCCTCCTCCTCTCTCCTCTCTCACTCGCTCTGTTGGTTGGCTTTGCTTTGCTTTGCTGCGAGGATTGCATTCATTTGCTTTTGTATTTTCTCAGATTGCGCAGGCAAAAAAACCGCTCATGCGGCCCCCTGCGCTTCTCACCCCTTGTGACCCGCGTGTGATCTGTGGGGTGGGCGCCTCCTGCCGAGTGCCCCCCCACCCCTCTTCCTCTCTCTCGTTTTTCCCCGAGTTTTGCGGGTCTTTTTCCCCCCCGCTGGCGTATGTGGCTGCGCGGCTGCCAGCGGGTCTCTCGCTGCTGGCCTGCGCGGGGGCGAGGGCGTCTGTGGTGCCCTCCCCCCCAGCTGCGCTATGCCGTCGGCGGGGCTGCTGGCCGGTGCCGGTGGGGACGGTTGCTTCCAGAAACGGCGGGGGTTGGGTTGGGGGGTTGGGAGTGCGGATATATCGGGGAATATCTTGGATCTTCTGTATCGCTTGATTCGCTCTGTAACGTGGCTCCCTGGCTGACCGCCTGCTGGTGCGCTTCCAGGGGGGTCGTGGACGACCTGGGCATCACCAAGATCCTGAACCTCTGCGAGGACGACGGCCTCGGGGCCGCCGTGACGGTGCCCAGGGTCAAGTACCCCATCATCGACGCCCCGTCGGCCAACATCGCCGACCTCTTCCGCCCGACCTACGACGACATCGGTCTGCTGCCACCGCCTCTGCCGCCGCTTCTCCGCCGCGTCCTGACGGTTCCGGCGCCCCGCACAGAGGCCGAGAGGAAGGCCGGGGGCCGCGTGCTGGTGCACTGCGCGATGGGGGTGAGCAGGTCGCCGACGGTGGTGATGGCGTACCTGATGCGCAGGTTCGGGTGGACGGCGGCCAGGGCGATGGAGCACACGAGGAGGCAGCGCAGCCAGGTCAGGCCCAACAGGGGCTTCGTGCAGGCGCTGCTCGACCTCGAGAAGCAGCTGGGGCTCTCGGACAAGCCCTCGCTCGACATCTCCGAGTGGTGAGGGCCGAGCCAGCGCTGCCGAGAGCCCCCCGAGTGCCCCCGAGTGTCCTCCAGTGTCCCCCGAGTGTCCTCTAGTGCCCCCGAGTGTCCTTCAGTGTTCCCCGAGCGCCTCCTTGTCTCCGCGTGGGCTTGTCGGCCGTGGCCCTCGCGCCTCCACACACCTACGCAACACCCCACTCCCCCAAGCCAATCAACTGTATTTCGACGTGTGCAACGCGGCGCCCAGGACCCCGCTGTGGCCATCGACGGCTGCCCTGGCCTCGCCGAGGCTCCTGCACGCGCGTCCGGCCTGCCAGTGCTCCGCTGCGCATGCCAGAACTGCAGCCAGAGGACCCGCACATCCAACAATGCCAATCATCTCCAGCCAGGCGCCGTCTGGGCCTCATCCTGTGTTGCCAAGATGGAGCTGTGGCTTCCAAAGCACAACAGCCAACAACCCGTTGCTTTAGCAAACCAGTCCTACTGGCGAACCCTTGGGCCCCGAGACCCAGCAGCCTCGTTTTGGAATGCACACAGGATCTGGCGGTTGCTGTGTTCTCCGATCCGTATTGCAGCGAGGAACTAGCACGTTTGCTTAAATTCCATTTGCGAACGGCAGTTCTGAGTAATTTCACATCCGCGAGGTTGATCGGTCTGTCCTGACCTCACGGAGGGGTGAATCTGACCAGAATCAAATTGTGGTGGGCCAAGAATAGAGCTAGCAAGCATTTACGAGCCTCGATGTCCGTGTGGAGTACCGCCTCTGACCCGGCCTGCGACGCTGTGCTCAAGCGCCTTGTCGGTGAGACCGAGTGCTGGAAGCGTCCTCTGCCGACGTCGCTGAAGACCCAAGCGTTTGGCGGCGCGTGGCACGACACAGTGAGGCCACCTCTGGACACTTAGGCACTGGCCCACACTGACTCGCACCCGCCAGCCATCGTACTGGGCCACCCGCGAGGTGGACGGCAGCCCTGTGCGCGAGCTGGTATGCGTGTGCTGGTTCGAGTGCGACGCAGCGGTCAGGAACGTGCCGCCCGGCCAGTACGTGGCAGCGTGGCGCCTGCACATCTCGGAGCTGCAGGGCTTCGACGAGGTCGCCGCCGAGGTCAGCCTCGAGGCCTCCCCGGTCTTCAAGCGCAGCTGGAACGCGGCGTGGAGGGCCTCGCAGGCCTCCGGCGAGCGTGGGTGGTTCCTGCTGGTGTTCCCCACTGTCATCAGCGTGCAGTCCCTTGCGTGCTGCACTGCCTCTCTGCATCAGACGGACGGTGCGGCCCCATATCAGTGGCGTTGCTGACTGCTCTGCTCGCGCAGGGAGATGGAAGTCGGGCTTCGGTGTTGCAGAGTTCGCTCTGCTTCCAGTCGATGGAACGAGCACAGCACCCCAGCCGGAGCCCCAGAAGGCCTTGCCAGAGGAGTCCAGTACTGTCCTGTGCTCTGTCGAGTGCGACGGCCTGAAGTACCGCGCCAGAGTCCCCGTCTGCACGGTCGAGGCGGCAACGGCTGCGGCCTGCGCGGCGACGACGAGCGAGGCGGCGGTCTCGGTGGTCGAGGTGTTCGACGCGGAGCTGGACGACTGGGTCGTGCTCAACGACGTCGGCATGCTGTGCCACAAGGGCAAGCTCAGGGTGCGCCCCAGGAAGCAGCCCGCGCCGAGCGGCGAGGAGGGCCAGAGGCGTCCTGTGCCCGTGGAGGTCTCCCGCCTCGTGGCAGGGGTCGAGGAGCTGGCGGTAAGGAAGCGTGAGTGCGACACGTCCGCGGCGAGGGCAGACCGCGAGATGCAGCTGCTGTGGACTAGAGTCCAGGTCGACGCAGAACTCGTCAAGGCCAGTATAGTGGGCGAGCAGAGGATGCCTCTCTGAATTACAGAAGACGACAACACATGGGGCCCTGAAAGACAGAAGAAACCACTCTGAGGTTGCCCTATGCTTAAGAAAGGCGAGGCTCCACTACATACTTGGGGTGAGCGACCTTGAGATGAGATGCCAATAGAAGCCAGAATATCAATCATGGATGGAATCTGCCTTGGGGTATGATTGAGGGAACATAAACAAGGCCCTATTGATTGAGGACGAGTGAGGGAGGGAAGGAGGGAGGGAAGGAGGGAGGGAAGGAGGGAGGGAAGGAGGGAGGGAAGGAGGGAGGGAAGGAGGGAGGGAAGGAGGAGGAAGGGGATCGATTAAAGGTTCATCAATCAACCAGAAGACTGCAGAGGGGGTTGAAGGTTTTGATAGGTTTCGCATCACTGATGTGGGGCCGCACAATCCAGAGCACTAAAAAGTGCGGGCCCCGGGCTTAAAAGCCCGCAGAGGCCCGCTTGTATGCCATCTCAGCCAAACGAGAGGCAGCTAGGGTGGGGTTATCCGGAAAACAGGAGAGGAGGTTTACGTACGCGACCACCCAAACCGCTGAATCTCGTGGGGCCACCGCCCCGCCCACAAGGGGACAGGAGGGGACCACCTGGGAGAAGAGAGGAAGGGGGCAGAGAAGACCTGGGGAAGAGCTGGGGGGGACCAACACCACCACAAACCCGACTCGGCACCCTTTTCTGGGGACCGGCCATGCAGCAAAGCACCAGCACCAGCACCAGCAGGCAGCACAGGGGCAGCACAGGCAGACCACCGCCACCACCGCCACCACGCCCCATGCACGCCGCACGCGCACGCTGTGCTCGCTCGGCAGGGCGTAGCTGCCGAGAACGAACTGGTGCGCGTGCAGCAGCAGCGGAGGCGCAGCAGCAGCAGCAGCAGAGGACAGGCAGCTGGCAGAGGGAGGCACGGCAGGTCCTGAGAAGCCGGAGGCAGGGTCTTCAGCGGATGAGCTGGTAGCGCAGCGACGAGGTCTCCTTGGTGGCCTCGGCCTTGTGGGCGGTGGCCGCCGCTGCGTTGCGCGCGGGCCACACGCTCCAGAAGCGCAGGGTCTCGTCGGCGGCGGCGCTCACGACGACGCTGCCGTCGGGGCTGCGCGACGTGTGCAGGATGCGCCCCTCGTGCCCCGTCAGCTCGCAGACCTTGTCCATCGTCGGGTACTTCCAGACGATGAGCTGGTTCTGCGAGTACCTGGTGGGAGCGATGATGTCAGTGCCCCTTCGGCTGCCAAGCGCCACAAGTTAATTGTCTGCGGACCCGTGGGCACTGATGAGCTCGCGGTAGTTGGTCGACCACTGGAGCGACGTGACCTGCGAGCGCGTGTCGACGCTGTTGATGCAGGCGCCCGTCTGGGTGTTCCAGAACTTGATGCAGCGGTCGGCCGTGCCGCCGCCCGAGGCCAGCAGGCCCTGCTGCCACGGGCACCACGCGAGCGCCTTGACGGCGGCGCAGTGGTGGTCGAACGTGAACTTGGACGCGCCCGTGCCGTACTGGGGCTCCCAGATCTTCAGCAGGTTGTCGTTGGCACCGCTGGCCAGCTGCATGCCGTTGGGCGACCACTCGAGCCCGCAGACCTCCTGCGAAGAGTGAGGCCCAATTCAGATTAGCAATCGAATTTGGATTCAAGATTCAGACAATTGGGAATTCAGAGGGGAATGGTACCTGCGTGTGCTCGAGGAGCTGCGCGGTCACGTGCTGCTGGATGCGGACGTCGTGCACGAGGACGGCGGCGTCGCGCGAGCCCGAGGCCAGCTGGCAGCCGTTCCACGAGAGCGAGCCGACGCGGGCGCCATGGCCGCGCATGCAGCGCAGCTGCTTGGTGCGCGAGACGTCCCAGAGCTGGACCTCGCCCTCGGACGTGCCGACGGCGAGGTGCTCGCCGCCCTGGCGCATCCACTTGAGCGACGTCACGACGCTGTCGCCGGTGGTGCTCGTGAGCTGCTGGATGCCGCCCGACGAGGCGTCCCACAGGTAGACGCCCTGCGAAAATTCCCGGAATCAGCCGACAATTCTAGAACTGTGCCGAGAAAGTTCCCGGAACCGGACCTGGCCGAGGGCGACGGCGAGGACGTTGTTGGGGCTCCAGTCGAGCAGGTTGAGGTAGTAGTCGTCGAGGATGTCCGGGGCGTCGAGGACGCGCTCGGGGGCCTGCGGGATGAACCGCGCGGGCTTGCGCGTGGCGGGGGCCTCGGAGCCGGCGACGTAGAGGCTGCGCATCGACTGCTGCAGGCTCGCCGACGCCTTGGGCGCGGGCTTCTTGCTGAAGCTCAGCACGCGCGCCGTCGAGTCCTCCTCGCCCAGCATCGCCGTGCTCAGCGTGCTCTTGTACGCCTCGCGCGACGGCGTGGTGTCGGCCCCCCTCCTGGGCGAGCGAGTCGGGTCGGTGAGACGTGTTGTGAAGCGGTGGGGGGCGGGCCGCAGGTAAAAGGGCGCCGGGCCCTGCGCACCGGATTTTTCTAATTATTCAAATATTTAAATATTTAAATTGGGGGGGCGATATTATTGTGGCGCCAAGATGGGGGAACGCACGAGGGGCGCGAGGGGGTCGAGTCGGTCTCAGCGCGGAGCAGCGCCTGGTGCGAGGCCTCGAGCTGGTTGGTGGTCTGGTGCACAGGGATGAACCTGTCGCCGGTGGCCGCCTTGCTCGGGGTCTGCGGCGTCTTGCTGTGCTCGCGCGCCTTGCGGGCCCAGCGCGACTCGTGCGCCAGCGCCACGGGGGCGTCGAACCGCAGGAGCTCGTCCATCTGGCTGATCTCGCTCTGCTGGGAGGTGGCCATGTCTGCTACTCGGTGTGTAGGTAGTAGGGTATGTGCGGGTGGGTGGCGGAAACGACGCAGAAGCGTTGCTATAGTAAACAGAAGCGCGTAGACGTGGTACGCAGGTGGCTGTTAACAGTGTGGTGATAAATAAGTGAGAGATTTTTCTCCTGCGGAAGTGCTCCCTTATATAGCCGCAGCCCGGTGGGGCGCGCGCGAATTTTTTTTTGGCGCGTCACGTGACGCCCGGCCTGACGTGGGGGGTGCGAATCCTCCTCAGATACCACATATTTGAAAATTTGAAAATTTGGAAAAATAGTCGCAGCAAGCCGGCGTTTGTTCCGGCGATTGCCCGCGGCTCAACGCGTCTCACCGTTTCTCTGCGTTCCCCTGCGGCGCGCCCAGCAGACCGCCGGGACCGCGCACCGCGAGATACGGCAGCGCAGGACCGAACAAAACAGCAACACACAACAACGCACAACACACCTCAACGGTTCCGCGGCGCCCCCCCCAGGCAATTCCGAGCGTTTCTTGGAAATACGCCAGAAGCAGCGCACCGAAACCAAACTCAAACCCCCCCATCCGCCAGCCTTGATCCGCTCCTCGGCCGTCCCCAACTCAAGTGCTGTGCGGCGCCGCGACTCTCTCGCAGCCAAAGATAACCACAACCAAATCAGACGAGAACAACACACCAATCAGGTATCCACCTCCCCAAGGGACGAGGGACACTGCCCCCCACCCCACACACCCACACACCCACCCACCACACATCCACCCAACCCCCCCTCTCCTCTCTAGGGAGAGGCGCTGAAACCCCGCTGAAACCCGCTGGAACGCGCTGGAAACCCGTCAGGCAGGGGGTGGCGATGTCGAGCGCCTGCAGCTCAGCGGGCGGGGAGGCGTGCAAGTCGGGGTACCTCGTGAAGCAGGGCCACCGCCTGCGCAGCTGGCACAGGCGCTTCGTCGTCGCCGACAGCTCCCTCTCGACGCTGCGCTACTACAAGGCGCGGCGCCGCGGTCTTGGCGCGTTTTTCCCAACGCGTCTCAAGGCGGTTCTTCCGCGGTTCTCTCGGGGGGGGGGCGGCTGCGCAGGAGCACACGTCGCTGAGGGCGCTGGGCGCTCTGAGCCTCTGCGGGGCCCTGGTGGTGCCCGAGAGCAGCTGCAGGGAGCGCTGCTTCGAGGTGGTGACGTCAGAGGGCGTCAGGTACCCGTTCCAGGCGCCGACGGCCCTCGACGCGCGCGAGTGGGCGCGGTTCCTCAGGTTTGGCCCANCGTGGGGGCCGGCTCGTGCACGCTCGCAATTCAGCTGCATTTCGCCCCTGGACGCCGCGTGCCCGCGCCAGAGCCCGTGCGCCAGCCCCAGCGGCCCCCTCGCCCTCTGTGTCCGCAGGTGGGGTGCTGTCTCGGGTCCCTTTTGGTCCGTTTTTTTCCCTCCGTTTCCCTCGTTTCTCCCGCTCTTGGCGGGCTGTCTTCTCCTGTGCCCCCAACCCCAACACACAGGGGCCACACACGTCTGTCTGCTCGTTCTCTTTTGCTCTCTGATTCACTGGTGTCCCCTCCCGATGTCCGCTGGTGGGGTGTTTTCTGGGTCCCTTATGGTCTCGATTTCTCCGTTTCCCCCGTTTCTCCCTCTTGGCTGTCCGTCTTCTCCTGTGCCCCCACAGACCCCACAGGCCACCCACGTCTGTTTGCTCATTCTCTTTTGCTCTCTCTGATTCACTTCGCTCTCTCTTCTGTTTTAAAGCCCAACCCCCTGTCCGTCCGTCCGCGTCTGCTCCGGCGTGCACAACATGGCCTCGCCCCCACAGTCCGCCCTCCCGCGCTCGGGCCCCCGCCACCCCTCCCGCCGGCGTCTCCCGATCCCGCATTTCTGTTTTGCTCAGCAAGGGCTCACTTTTGTCCCTCCCTCTCTCGTCCCCCTCCCACTCCTGGGCAGGCGTTCCAGCGAGGTCTCCCCGCTGCACCGCATGCCGCGCGACGCCCCCGAGGCGCCCGTCGTCGCCAGCGTCGCCTTGGCCGCTGACGCGCCACAGGTCTGCTGCACAGAGGCCAACGCACCCGCGGACCCGCCGTCTCTGATCAAGCGGTCGCACTCGTGCGAGCACCTGAGCCTCCTGGCGCTGTCGCCGCCCCCGGCCCTCGAGCTGCTCGCGGCCTCGACGACGTCCGCGGCCGAGGGACCGCTGTCGCCGCCGTCGTCGTCGTCGGTGGCCGTGCTGTCGCCGTCGGTGGGCAGCAGGCCGGACCCCAGCAAGTCGATGCTGGCGCTGGCCCTGGCCCAGCACGAGGCCTGCAAGCGCTTCACGCTCGCGGGCTCGTCGACGGCCATGATAGGCGCGCCCCTGGGCTGCCACGGCTGCGTCGGGGTCGGCGGAGTCGTCGGAGTCGTCGACGAGGAGCCCCCGGTCTACGAGTGGGAGGACAGCGAGGGCGAGGCCGAGGCGCAGGCCAACAGCAACACGGGCCAGCCATGCCGCACGGTCCCCGAGGAGCCCTCGCCCTCCCCCGCACAGCCCGCGGGCCGCGCGCCGGGCTACTGCGTCAGAATCATCGGCGTGACGGCCAAGTCGAGCCACATTGTCCGTTCGACTCCCGCCGACGGCATCTTTTTAATCCGCCCGCTCTCGGCACAGGAGTACGTCGTCCGCGTGCGGGCCGGCGAGGCCGAGTGGCTCGTGCAGAGGCGGTACAGGGCGTTTGAGGAGCTGCACTGCGCACTGAGGCGCGAGCTGGCGCAGGAGGTCTTCGGGAGGCTGAGGCTTCCCGGCAAGAAGCTGCTCCACAACACCAGCGAGGCCTTTGTCGCCGAGCGCCGCCGCCAGCTCGAGCAGTACATCCGCGACCTCGTGGCCGACCCCTGCGCGGTGCAGACCTTCGTCCTGCGCCGCTTCCTCGAGTGCGACACGCACCTCTGCAGAGACGCCCTCTGAGACCACGAGACAAGAGGGGAAGGGAAGGGGGGGGGGAGAGAACACGTACGCACGCAGACACTCACACGCACCCCAGACGGGCGCACACACGCACGCACACACGCCACGCGCCAGGCACGCGGCACCCACCGTCCAGGGCGTGCCTGACAGAGTTGTTCAATAGAGAAGACGGCCGTTCAACACCGCACACCGCTGCCGGTGCGGTTTCGAGAACTTTGGTTGGGGGTCGCGTGGGCCGACCACGTCCAGCGCTTTATCCCCCGTGCACTGCACCAGACATGCGGGCCACAGCTAGCGAGGCCTCCTCTCGGCCCTCTTGGCCGCCACCGTGCTCGTTTTCCAGCCCTAGCAGCGTGTGTCCGATGGACGACAAGAGCGAGGAGAAGCAAGCAGAGCTTTTGCGCGAGTGGAGACGCCCACCAGGTGGCTCGCTGCTCGCTGTTCGTCTGCGTGCCAGGCGCAGAGCCACAGCCCCCAGTCCACCACGGCAGAGCCTCTAGCGGAGCTTCCAACCCAAGTCCCGCCAGCGCTCGCCCTCCCACCTCCCCTGGCACACCACGTCCACAAGCGGGTCCCTCGCGGGCACAGCAGCTCTGCGTCATCTGTGTCGGTGTGCTTGTTCGCTAGTGCGGTGCGTTGCCCTGGGGGCCCTCGCTCTCACTTGGCCTGCTTCTGCGCCCCGCCCTCGCCTTCGCCCTGGCCCTGGCCCTGGGCCTTGGCCGCGCGCCTCTCGAGGCGGGCGGTCTTCCTGGCGAGCTTGTCGTCCCTCCTGGCCCTGCGCCGCGCCTTGTTGACCTGCGCCCTGCGCTCCTCCGTCCGCACCGGCGCCATCGCTGCCACCGGCGACGCCGCCAGCCACGGCACCCTCGTCGCTGCCGCGTGCCCCGCCATCCACTCAGCCACCGCCCGCGCCTCGCCCGCCGCCCCGCGCCGCACGCCAAACGCCAGGCACGTGCGCAGCGAGAACACGTCACCGAGCGACGACGACGGGACGGAGAGCGGGCACAGCGGCGTCCCGCTCGCGTACGCCAGCGCCGGGACGTGGGACACGGCGGCCGCCTCGGGCGCGTCGGGCCGCGCGGGCTTCACGACGGCGGCCGCCGCCAGCTCCGAGCGCTCCAGCGCGCGCGTCACGCCGTTGATGCCCACCACGAACGCCCGCGCCGTGACGTCGCAGGAATCGCGCAGGCATTCCGTGACGTCGCTGGGATTGGAGGTGACGTCGCTGGAATCGCGCAGGCGTTCCGTGACGTCGCTGGAATTGGCGGTGACGTCGCAGGAATTGGCGGCAGCGGGCGCGGGCGGGGCGACGGGGCGCGCGGCGCGCGGCTGCTTCGGGGGGCGCCGAGGGTGGCCCGCGAGCAGGCGGCTGAGCAGCTGCATGAGCTCGGCCTGCTTGTCGTCCGCCAGCGCGGGCCTGCGCGGGCGAGCGCCAAAATTAGCCCAGGCGGCCGGAGTTAAGCGGTAGAGCGCTTGTTTTAAGCGGGGCGGGGGAGAAAAAAAGCGATGGGGGAGATGCGGAGGGGAAGGGAGCGTGCCAGGAGACGTCAAAGGGGTCGCGGATGGAGACCTTGGTGGTGAAGCGCGTGGGCTTGGCGTCGAGGGAGTACACGGGGCCCTCGTCCCTCGGCCTCTTCTTTGACGCCATGGCGCGCGCGGGGGAACAGCACAGAGCACAAAAAGATCTTCTCAGAGATAAGATATGCAAATCTATGTTCAAACCGTAAACACACACACTCCGAGGACGCGGGCTCCCACCTGTGGGCGAGGCCTCGGACGATAACTACAAACGTCCATGCCGGTGTGGTTTTTTCTGTATTTGTGCACAGGTCCAATTGATTCCTCCTAGTCCTCCCGCGTTCATCAGTCCTAGCGAGCCTTGGGCTTGTTGACGACCTTGGCGCATATGTCTATGTGCCTCAGCGCAGCGCTCTTCTCGAAGCACCTGCCGCAGTGCGGGCAGGGCGTGCGCTCCACCGGGTCGCCCGGCCTGGGCCGCGCAGCTGCCGGCTTGCCAGCAGCGGGTCCGCTGTTGCCCGCGGGCCTCGCCACCGCCAGCGTCGCCCCCAGCGCCGCGTCGTTGCCCGCGCTCGACCTCCGCGACCCGGGGTTGCTCCTCGGCGACCCCATCGTCGCCGCGGCCCCCAGGGACCCGCCCTGCAGCCGCTTGGGGCTCAGGGTCTGCCCCAGCTGCGACAGCGAGTTGGTCGCCGTCAGCGCCCCCGACGTCTTCCCGAGCGTCCCGCGCTGCGGTGCCTGCTGCTGCTGCTGCTGCTGCTGTTGCTGTTGTTGCTGCTGCTGCTGGGGAGGGCCTGGCTGGTGCTGCAGGTGGGGCTTGTTGGGCATTCGCTTGTGCAGGTTCTGGCAGATGGGGATGTGCCTCTCGGCTGCAGTGCCGTTGAACCTTCGCCCGCTGCACGGCGCCATTCCCCCTGCTGTGAGCCTCACCCTTCCGGGAGGGGCGCTGCGAGAGGGCGAGCCTCACCAGTGCGGGCACTGCACGTAGGAGGGGTCCACCGCGCTGGGGGCCGGGGGCCCGTCGCCGTTGCCCTTGGCTGCGCGGATGTTGGCGAGGAAGTACTCGTGCTCGGCCTTCCACTTGGCCTTCTTGGTGGGCTTCTTCTCTGGCGGCGCCCGCGCCTGCACGACCTCTGTCTTCTTGAACACGGTCAGGGCTTCCTGCCCCAGCCGGGCCGCCGTCGAGTCGTACTTGGCTCTCCTCTTGGCAGCTGCTTTCTGGCATATGGTCTCGTGCTTTGCCAGCCTGTCCTCTGCGAAACTGCATACCACCAAGCATAGATTACATCAGTGCAGCACATGGGAGAGGCAAAACAATCAACGGAGAAGGAGATGGGTGGAGAACAGGGTATGGAGACATCAAAAGGGGCGATAAAGGGGCAGAGAGAGGAAGAAGATGCGAGAGAAGAGATGCAGGGCAAGTGAAAGAACAAAGAGGGGGTGTGGAGAAAAGAGGTAAGTGAGAGAAGGGATACGAGACGAGACAGAGTGAAGTGGAGTCGCGCCATGTGAGAGTGCGTGAGTGCGTGCGTGTGCGAAGAGAGACCAGCGAGAGGAAATAATGCGAGTGAGAGGGGAGGAGGAGTGAGCATATGTGTGCGTGTGTGTGTGCGATCGAGAGCGCGAGAGAGACCTCCTGCCGCAGATGCTACAAGGGACGAGGTCCACGGGGGCTGCCTCGCTCTCGGGGGGCAGGTCCGCCTGCGCCGAGTAGAGCGCCTTCTCCGGCATGGGCACGGGCTCCTCCTCCTCCTCCTCCCGCTCCTCCTCCCTCTCCTCGTACCGCGTGCTGTCGTACCGCTTCCCAGGGCCCCCCCGCTGCTGCTGCTGCTGCTGCTGGGCGCGGGTGGCCTGCGGGGCTGCGTGGCCCGAGGGCTGCCGCGACGTCGGCACCGACGCACTGACGCGGGGCTGCGACGACGACGACGTCCCCGCAGACTGCGACCGCGACTGCGGCACGGACCGCCCTCCGCCCACCCGCGTGCCCTCGGCCTCCCCCTGCCGCGCCCTGCGTGGGCCGGGCGGCAGTGAGCGGACGTGTTTTTCCGCGGAGATTCTTTTCGCGATTCGCTGCGGCTGAATTGCCATTTGCAGGGCAATTCGGATCTCGGAAATCGGGGGGAGCGGGGGGCGGGNGTACCGCTTCCCAGGTCCCCCCCGCTGCTGCTGCTGCTGCTGCTGCTGGGCGCGGGTGGCCTGCGGGGCTGCGTGGCCCGAGGGCTGCCGCGACGTCGGCACCGACGCACTGACGCGCGGCTGCGACGACGACGACGTCCCCGCAGACTGCGACCGCGACTGCGGCACGGACCGCCCTCCGCCCACCCGCGTGCCCTCGGCCTCCCCCTGCCGCGCCCTGCGTGGGCCGGGCGGCAGTGAGCGGACGTGTTTTTCCGCGGAGATTCTTTTCGCGATTCGCTGCGGCTGAATTGCCATTTGCAGGGCAATTCGGATCTCGGAAATCGGGGGGAGCGGGGGGCGGGGGGCGGGCACCTCGCCTGGGTGCGGGGCGAGGGAGGGGTCGAGGGCTCCTCCCAGGGCATGCGGCGGACGAGCGGGCCTCGGACCTTGGGCGACAGCATCGCCGCAGACGCCCCCGAGGCTAAAAATAACAGCAAAATGCCTGATTCCCTGCCCGCGAATCTGAATCTGCGGCCAAGATACAGATATCCATGTACAAGTTCCACCTTCTCTAGCGACTGTGCGTATGTTATGCATGCTCGTACATGAGGAGTGTAAGGGGAAAAGAAAAAAAGAGAGAACAAGGAGAGAACTGGGCTGGCTCAGGGGGACTTGGGGAACCACGCGAAGCCCCAGGCGTTGAGCTCCTTGGCCCACCGCTTGGTGTCCTTCTCCGACTTGCCCGAGAGCACCCAGTGCCCGGGCCCGCGCCTCTCGTCGAGGCACACCAGCAGCTGCCTGTGCGCCGTGGCCAGCGTCGGCTGGTTCACGTCGCTCGGCGACACCGACTCGACGTACTTGAACTGCGGGTGCTCGTCCCTCGTCTGGCACAGCACCAGCAGGTCCGTGAACAAGAACATATGCCCCTGTGCGAGCAACCACGCTCAGTGAGACAACGCGTGGCGAACGGAGTGCGTAGAAGGGAGAGCGAGAGCGAGAGGACAGTGCGTGGTATGTGATGTGTGGGGTGGGGTGCGCGAGTGAAAGAGAGGACGAGAGGGCCAGGGCAGAACGAGGGGACGGTACTCACGTCTTTGAGTGTCATGCGCTCGCCAGTGTGCGTGCGGATCTCGGCGGTGACGGGCCCCTGGTGCACGAGGGTCCGGCCCTGCTTGACAATGCACAGCGCGGCGTCGCAGATGCTCTCGGCGAGGCGTATCTGCTGGCGCGCGTCCTCAATGCCCTGCTCGTCGACCACCCGCATGATCGCCGCGTTCAGGCTGCTCAGCCACTCGAACGCCCTGCGCGTATACACGTGGTCCGGGTGCCTCTTGGGCGTGTACTTGCGCAGCAGCTTCATCAGGTTCGCGTACCACGCGATCCTACCGGACTAGTGAGCATACAACAGAACAAAACGAAAAAAAACGAAGGCAAAGGCAAAACTCAATGGGCGGGCACCTCATCATCGGCAGCGCGAGGGCGCCCTCGATTGAGCCCTCCTGCAGCATCTTCTCTGCCATCTGCGTGGGGGGCGGTGTCAGAGGTGGCGACAGAGCAGGAGGGGCCGCCGACTCACGTGCACGCGCTGGCCGAACTGGGGGAGGGTGGTCTTGAGGATGTGGTAGTCGATGAGGGCGCTGGGGTAGTTCTGCATGTAGAGGCTGTAGACGATCATGAACTGGCCGTGCTCGAGGAACACGTCGCCGATGCACTGCGACGAGTCCCACGAGACGCAGCGCTCCTGCACGCGCGTCAGGAACTTCTTGTGGTGGCCCAGGATCGAGTAGATGTTCCCGAACGCCGACCAGAGCTCCTCGGTCGTGATCCACTGGCACGCCGTCAGCGGCTCCAGCAGCTCCTCGCACACGGCGCTCAGCGCGGACACGTAGGCCCTCTCGGTGTCCAGCAGGCTCTTGAGCGCCTTGAGCCGCACGGCCTGCTGCGCCTTCTCGAGCTTCGAGCCCGACGGCGGCGCCTCGCTCGCCCGGGCCGCCGCCGCCTGCTTGCTCTCGGGCCTGAGGACGCCCTTCTCCTTGCCGACGACCCACCGCGTGTGCAGGTCCGTGCGGATCAGGCGGATGACCTCGAGCCGCGCGCTCTCCCAGAGCGTAGACGTCAGCGGCTCCTGCGACTCGAGCCGCTTCTTCAGCGCGAGCTTCGTCTCCCACGAGATGTTGACCTCGTGCGGCGCCGAGTCCTCGCAGTAGAGCGCGAAGATCCGGGCGGCGTCTGTCCGCGCGTCGCTGGTCTCGCCGCTGATGCGGAACCTGCGCAGCCACGCCGACGTGATGTCGAGGAACTGCACCGTCTCGATCGCGTACTCGGTCATCAGGAACGACCGGAAGTCTGCGCAGAGCAGCTGGTCGGCCATGATCTGGTTGAGGTCGGGCCAGAGCACCAGCAGCGGCGACACGGCCGACACGCGCCCCGTGTCGGGCATCTCGGGGTCCAGCATCGACGACGCCGCCAGGTGCCGCAGCCCGGCCCCCTGGCGCTCGGGCGAGTCGGCCAGCGCCTTCCTCTGCATCATGTCGAGTATGCCCGCGCTGTTGCTGCGTATCCGTAGGTCCGGGGTGCTCTCGCTCTGCATCAGGCGCCCCGCGTGGCCCAGCGGCTTGCCGTCGTCCGACAGCGGGTCGCCCGGGCGCCACTTGCGCGACTTCTTCCTGCGCAGCAGCGGCGGCTTGGGCCTCTTGCGCTTGGCCGCGTCGGGAGGCGCGGGGCTTCCGTCCGACGACTCTGACCTGCTGCTGGTGCTGGGGCTGTCCTTGAGCGCCTCCATCAGCGAGATGACCATCTCGTCGGGCGTCGGCGGCTCCTCCATCAGGAAGTCCATCAGCGACAGCTCCTCCGAGTACTTGTCCTCGTCGTCGCTCGGCCGCATCAGCGACGGCTTCCGCGTCACCCGCCGCGTGTCGCGCACCAGCGCCCTCGGCGGCCTCGCGTGTATCGAGTCCCGCGACTCGTGCCTGAAGACCGTCGACGCCCGCGCCCGCTCGTGCCGCTGCAGCATCTGCTTCGTCAGCGGCTCGGTCGCCACGACGGGCAGCGGCGCCGGCAGCTGCGGTTGCTGCTTCTGCTCGGGCTCGCGCTCGGCGGGCGCCTCGGACTCGGCGCACTTGGGCGCCACGTCGACGATCTCCGACTGCGTCTCCGTAGGGGCGGGGGCCTCGGACGCCATCGCCGACGACTTGGTAGCCGAGTCGGCCGAGGACTTGTGCGTGTGCCTGCGGTGCTTGTGCCTGCGCTCGCACGAGACTGGCGACACGGCCTCGGACGCCAGCTCCGAGCCCGTCGCCTGGGCGGCAGCGCTGGCTTTTGCGCAGGCGGCGTCGGCACACGCGGCGAACGGCACTTTGATCGGGGACACCGGCCCCGCTGCCACTGGGTCCGGCTCCGGTATCTTGAGCGTCGCCGGGGGCTGCGGCGGCGGGCTGGCAGGCGTCGACGACGCAGAGGCGGCCACCGTGGCAGCGACTGCTGCTGCATCGGCAGCGGGCTTGCCCTCCTCCAGTCGCGGCGAGATGGGGATGACCACCGGAGGGCTCTTGACGGCCGCCTCGCTTTCTTTCTTCTGCTCGGGCTGCGGCTCCGGGAGCGCGGGGGCGCGGAGATCCTGCGACCCCTCGCTCGTCGCGCCCAGCGCGGCCTTCTGCAGCGACCGTCGGTCGCCGCTAGAGTGCTGCGCGGGCTCGAGCGTGAACGAGTGCGAGCGCGCCAGCGGGGACACGATGCGCGGGGAGAGGTCGCAGGTCTCGAGGCTCGAGTTCCTAGAGTGCATCGCGGACGGCGACGGCACGTCCGACGAGGCCTCGGACGCGTCCTCGGCGCTCTCGCTGAGCTCCACGCCGTCGGCCTCGAACACCTGCTTGAAGATGAACTCGAGGTCGTACTCCTCGCGCAGCGTCAGCAGCAGCGAGGCGACCCTCTTGGCGTCGCCCTGCACGATGTCCTGCGGCGTGCAGCTCGTGATCCGCGAGTTGAGCTGCTGCGAGGCGAAGCTCAGCAGCCTCGTCGCGTTCTGCATGCACTGCCACGTCGCCGTGGGCTCCTCCGAGTAGGGCGGCGCTGTCTTGCCCGTGATGGCCTCGACTGCCTTGAACAGCTTCACCCCCGTCCTGACGTCCTTGCCCAGGTTGTGTATCGTGACGTCCTTGCCCTGCGTCGCGAACTTGGAGTTCACCTGCGAGTGTCTCTGCGTCAGCCCCCGATGGCCCGACCGATGGCCGCGCGGGAGGACGTGCCCAGTTGACAATGAGCAGCTCGTCGTGGCTGGTGGGGTCCTCTGTATTCTCCTGCTCGACGGCGGGTCCTTCCTTGACCAGTGTCTGGGAGAACCTGCAAGGGCCCACCCGTCAGACGAGAGGCCGAGGCTCTGCCGGCACGCACAGGGACTGCGACTTGGACGTGTCCCTCATGGTGGGTCCCTTGTAGCTCGGCCGCTTCTGGAAGAGCTGTGCCAGCATCCTGATGCTCTGCATGACCTGCGCGTGCGTGCGTTGTGCACAGCACGGATCAAAACACAGGCGAGAGGCAGAGCGGGTGTCGCACGCTGAGCAGGCTCTTGCCGTCGAAGAGGTCGGGGACCGTGAACATCGCGGACGAGGGCATGCCCAGCGCCCGCTCGAACGCGATGAAGTTGTCGATGTTCTGCATCAGCAGGAACGCGACGGGGCCCTTGTAGATCCTCGCCACCGACCCGGGCGCGAGGGCGTTGGCGAGCCTGCAGAGCACCACGCCGTCCTTGAGCGTCTCGGCGAAGCCCTCGGCGAACAGCCCCTCCTTCTGCTCGCCCATCACCTCGGCTATCCACTGCGCGCAGGCGTCCTCGGCCTCGGGGCTCCTGCGCATCTCCGTGCGCACGCGGAAGTCCTCGTCGATGGTCGTGACGTCCCTGCTGGCGACCGACGACGACGACGACGAGCGCACCGACTTGGCGCCCACGCGCGAGGCCGACTGGCTGCCCGCGAGCATGTCCGCCGCCGGGGAGGGCGCCACGGACCTGCGGCGCACTGGCGACACCAGCCCCTCGATGGCGAACGCTGCCACGCAGCCCAGGCCGGCCCCGGCAACGCAGGGCATCGCGTGGACGCCGCCCGCGCCTGCGGGCAGCCCGTTCTTTATCGCGTACGCCCTGAGCACGTCGAGCGTGTGGATCACCTGCGCGAGGGTCGCTCAGAGGGCAGGGGGGAGGACGCGAGAGCAGGAGGAGAGCCGCACGGCTCCCATGTCGCGCGACTCGACGAGGTCCGAGGGGCGGAAGAGGTCCCCGTCTGGTAGCTGCGCCTTGACAGAGCAGCAGTGCAGGAACCTCAGCACCTCCTCCTGCACGGCGCCCGCAGCTCAGCCCAGCCCAGCCCAGCCCCACGGGGGCGACAGAGAGCGAGGACGAGGGCGCGAGAGGGGGTGCCCGTGTGGCACGTGGGCGCACAGGCTGCGGCTTGCCGGTCATCGACAGCGACCGCGAGTGCCTCCGCTGCTTGGGCGACGCCTCGGGCCCCGTCAGGCCCAGCCTGATCACGAGCCTGCAGAGACGGCAGGGGAGGGAGGGAGGGAGGGGACCCGCGACCCCAGGGCGTCAGAAGCTGGCAGAGGGCGTGCGGTGCCCGTGGGGACTCGCTCTGCGCTCCCTCTTGGGCTCAACGTCGCCACAGCACTGCCCCCAGTGCACCAGTGGCACGCGCGGGTGCACTAAAGCAACACAAGAGGGGTGGTGGTCCACCTGCCCCCCCCTCTCCCCCCAGGCGAGGGCAGTGCGGTGGCGCGGGATCTCTGCCCGGGGATCGGAGCAGCTCACAGGAACAGGGCGGTGAGGTGCACGAAATATAAAGCGCGGGCAGCAGAGAGATAATAGTGCAATCAGAAGCCCACTGGGGGACGAGGGGACGAGGGGACGACCCCAGGGCGGGGCACGGCGCACAGGAGGAGGTCGGAGCCGTCGTGCAGGAGGGCGTCGAGCTTGAGGCCGTGGTCTGTGTAGCCGGGCTTGCGGAGGACGTCGGCGAGCCAGACGCGTATGCGGGCCTCTGTGGCCTCTGCGGCCCCGGCCGGCGGCCTCCCCAGCGGCGACGGCGCCGCCGACGCCCGCAGCGGCGACATCGGGGCGCGCGCGGGCGCCGCGGAGAGGCCCAGGCCGCCGGAGGCTGGCCGCGGGCGGGTGGCCATGGGGGGCTGCTGCGTCCGTCGGGCGCTGGGCACACAACTCACAAGCGCAACAGTGCGCAGGATTTTTTCCTCTTTTCCAGATACGCTGTTCGGAATTTCGAGGGGGGCAGAGCCGGGGACAGAGCGCTGCCCGCCTGCCCGCGCGCGCTGCAGGGCCGTGTGCACGCAGCAGCATGTGTCTGCACCGAGCGACGAAGACCGTGGTCGGCGCGATCACGGAGAAAGGAAACCAGAAACAAGAAAACCAGAACTCGTTGCACACGAGACACTTGCACCGGGAGTCGAGCTGCCCCCGGGTGGGCAGAGGGGAGACCGGCAAGCGGGGAGGGCCTTGACCGCATTGCGCCAGGCGCAGGCCTCCGCAGTGGTCGCGGCTTGCAGTACGCAGGATGAGAGAAGGACTCCAAGACAGCAATCAAATGCTCGATACTGAATGCAGGCAAGACCATTGGATGGATGGGTCTCATCTCTTCGCAGCGAGAGAGGTATATCTGGGTGGCCACTCTGGAGGCAATCATCGTCATCACCAGATGAGCTGAGCTACACTCCACGTTTGTTCATTTCCCGCTTCGTTCGCCCAATCCAATTGAATTCGCGAAAATACGCTGCAAGTGCGGAGGTTCCTGTTCGACGAGGTGGTAGACCAGATCCCCGTGCTGGTGGACCTGCACAGGGCGCTGGGCGAGCTGGCCATCTTCGACGCGCCGCCCGCGACGAGCGTCCCGCGGTCCGTCGTCGTGAGCAGCGGCTCCGCGGCCACCAGCGACGCGCTGGTGCGAGGCCGCGGGGTGGGCGAGTGGGACGCGATTGCCGCCGGGGTGACGGAGAGGGCGCCCGAGGGCGCGTCGGCGGTGCGGGAGCTGGCGGGGGGTGTTCAGGGAGCGCGCGTTTCAGGAGCTCTCGGAGACGCCGACGTGCGCCAAGTGCGGCAGGGCGGCGACCAAGCGGTGCTCGCGCTGCAGGAACGAGTGGCACTGCGGGCGCGCGTGCCAGGTGGCCGGCTGGCAGCACCACAAGCCCTCGTGCGACGTGGTCTGCGAGGACCTCAAGACCAAGAGCTCAGCTCGCCACACGTGCCGCAACAACAGCAGAGTGTTTCATAGCCTTTGGATACGTTAGCGAGCTCATCATCGGTCAGCACGGCGGCAGGACGGCAGGATCACGGCCGCTTGTTAAAGCGCCTGGCAATGCTCCGGCGCTGTGCCCGGCGTATGGGCATTTGGACAACCACCCATGCCCACCACGCGATGGCCGCGGACGGTCGTGGTACACTGTATCGCGCTGTCAGTGATCTCGTACAATGGCACTGGCCTCCTGAACGGGGTCCGCACCCTGCGACTATCGAGGGCTGTTCTCGTGGAGCTCACCGGCGGAGTCCTGCCTTGGCGAGAGAGGCCAGCAGCCGCGGCGACCGACGAAGCATCCCCCGTGGCGCACGTGGTTTTTTAAAAAAGCTCTGATGCCTTTGCCGAGTGGAAGGGGCTCCTCGGGGCAGGGAGGGAGTGGGAGCACGGGAAGGGGCAGAGGGGCCACGTGGCGCCGATATTGTGTGTGCGTGTGATCTCTCTGTGCGCTGACGTGTACTTGCACGCTGTTTGCACTTCTCTTCTCTCCTCTCTGCTCCTGCGCCTCCACCTGCCTGCCGCCCAGTGCCCACGGCGGCGGTGGCGGTGGGCCCGGCAGAGGCTGCTGGCAATGGCGGTGGCGCTGGCGTTTGCGTTGGCGACGCCGCTGGGCTGCCCAGCCAGCGCCGCTGTGCGGTGTGTCGGTTGCGAATAGCCAATTCAATTCATTTCGATTTGTGATTCGATTCAAAAAGGCCGCGCGTCTCTCTGTCTACCCGTTACACTTTGTCTCGCGCTCCCACCCCGCTCTGGGCTCTGGGCTTCCTCTGCGCCTGAGCGCGGCCCACGTTCCGGGCGGCCGTCAGGCGCCGTCTCTGGCGGTGCCCCTCACGCACACGCCGCCACTGTCGCCGCTGTCGTTGTCGCTGTCGTCGCTGCTGCTGCTGCCGCTCTCTGCGCCTCTCCTGCTCTCGCCGTCGCTGCCGCTGGCGCTGGCGCTGGCGCTTCTGTGGCCGCTGCCGGTTCCGGTGCCTCTGCCTCTGCTGCTGTCGCTGCCACTGCCTCGCCCCCCTATGCAGGCTTCGCTGCTGCTGCTGCTGTTCGTGTCGCTGCCGGTGTCGCTGCCGCTTCCTCTGCCAGAGCCGTTGCCAGAGTCGTTGCCTCTGCGGCTGCCCGTGTCGCTGCCGGGGCTGTTGTCTCTGCCGCTGCTGTCGCCGCGGGGCGTGCGCGTGGGCGATACAGGGGGCATCTCGGCGAGCGGCGGCAGGACGAACACTCTCTGCTGGCGCTGCGCGCCGGCCTGCATCAGCACTCTGCACGGGTGCGGCTCCTCTTGCTCCACCAGCACATCGTACTTGAGGTGCTGCTGCTGCGGCCGCACCACCAGCTCCACCGGGCGCTTCAGGTCGTCCACATCGACGTAGGCGTGGAACACGCCCTCTGTCTGGCCCTCTGCCAGCTCGACGCCCATCACCACCAGGTGCTCCTGCTCGGCGTCCATATGCACCGTCATCTGCTCCTGCTGCTCGGGCTGCTCCATCGGCACCTCCGCCGCCTGCTGCCCGGCCATCTGGGCCTCCTCGTTGGCGAGGCGCGCCCTCTTCAAGGGCCTCTCCTCCCCCTCGTCCTCGTTGCCCTCCGTCCTGGTCGCCCCCAGCGTCGTCGTCGTCGTCGTCGTCGTTGCCCTCCTCGATGTCGCCGGCATAGCCGTCGCCGCTGTCCTCGGCCTCGGGCATGCCGTCGGTGCTGAAGAGCGCCGGTTGCGGGCCCCGGAGCGTCGCGAGCGTCGCACAGGCCTCTAGTTCCTCTGCTGTTAGCTCCGAGTCGGGCTCGGGCAGTGCCCCGCAGCGCTGGCTTGCCGAGGGAGCCAAAGTTCTGTCCGCAGCGCACGCCTGCCCCTGGGGACGCATGACCACGATACGGTTCGGTATCTCGGGCATGCCGTAGGGGCGGACGGCGAGCCAGGGCACGCGCAGCTCCAGTATGCGCTCGCGGAGGTTCCTGACGAGCGGGTCGGTGCTGGGGCCGTAAGTACGGATTCTGTCGCGGTCTCCGCGCTTCCAGCAGCGGACAAAGTACTCGGCCTCCCAGAAGCCGATGTCGACGACGAGGCCTGCCGCCGCCAGCTCGTCGCGCGATGCCAGGAGCTCGTAGAAGTAATTGACGACAGGCTGCTGGGCCGCCTGGTCTGCCGCCTGCTTTGCCGCAGCCCCCATCAGGGCCGCCTGCCTCTCGATGCAATTGCGCGTAACCACCTGCCAGCACATACTGCATGCCCATGACGCTTAGCCCTCTATACTCGGCAGCACGCGCGGCACAAGGGGCCTGTGGGACGGAGTGTGGGGGGCAGGCAGAGCGTACGTGCGGGCCAGGTGGCCCGGCTCAACGCCGACCACGGCGTCGTGTGACGCATACCAACGCAGCGCCACGTACTCCGTGGCGCCGTCCGTGATGATGGCCTCGGCACAGAAGATCTCGGCGCCGGAGTTCGAGGGCGCGGCCTGGAGGCCGAGGAACGTTCGTTTCTGCAGGCCGAGGGGAGCCGTGTCGTGGTCGTCAGCGCGGATGTGGTACCCGCGGCCGGGAAGCCCTGGTGGAAAGACATGGCATTTACGGTAAGCCCAGAGTGCGCGGCGGCGGGGAGAGAAAGCGAGCGGAGAGCGAAGGCTGCGTGCTTTCGAGAGCGCGGCGGATGACATCCGAGACGATTCCAGGAGGGCTCTGCATGCTCGCGCTTTGAACACGACGCTTCGACGGTGCGTTGGGCACAACACACACCACACCGCACACTCACGGACGGGTCCACAGCAGCGAAAAATACTATCCAAGCGTCATAACATACAGATATCTTTATCACAAGTCAGCGAGGATCTCATTCTGCGTGTTCACGCAGAACCCTCGGCGATTCTTGATTCTGGCGATTGCGAGGACTGGACTGCGCCCCATCGCCAGCATGCCGGTCATGAGCGCGGGCGGAAATGTAACAAGCTCCCGAGCAGGCCGCCCAGCAGAACCCCTCAGTACCCTCTCGGACTTTGCGGCAGGCTCCCTCTTCTTCGTGGACACTCCGCAGGGCCTCCGCGACCTGCGCCTCCGGTGGCACAGCATCCTGCAGGCCCACCGCATCGCCAGCGACGCGCAGATTATCACCTCGCCGCTGTCGCAGTTCCCCCGGGGGCGCCCGATGGGCAACCTGGAGCCCTCCAGGGGCGGCAGCGCCGCATGGTGATGGACCACTGAGAACGGCACGATGCAGCAGTGGGCGCTCAACACGACGACGCTCGAGCCCACCCTGCCCGAGTTCTCGGTCGACCACTGGGCGGGGTCCTTCTTCCGGATGCTCGGTGTGGCCGCCGGGCGCCGGGGAGTGTTGGCTGCCGATAGCCCGACACCGCCATGGGGCAGGTCTGGACGACCTTCATGGCCCACACGCGCCTCCCGGGCTCGGGTACTGTCTGGGCCTTCACGCTCGTAGACCTCGTCGTGCAGGACATGGCGGCCGTGCTCGCGGGCATCACGGTCCCCGACGGCCTGGGGCTCCTCGTCGACGCGTCGACCGCGACGCTGCTGAGCGCCACGTCGCCCACTGTCCCGACGCTCCGCGACGCCGGTGGTGTCTTCCTGCCGGTGCTCGCCAACGAGTCCACGGGAAACTCGGCTGACGAGCGCCGCGTCGTCTCCGTCAACGCGCTCGTCACAAGAGGGAACATGGCACCCCGCCGTCGTTATGAGGGATAAGACCACGCAGGTTCCGGCAGAAGAAGCGGCGATGCCTGAAGGCTGCAACGACATGCTGTTCCCGAGGAGTGTCGATCGCAGACCCCCTGGTGGCACAAGCGGATTCCGCATAGCTGTTCGGTTCAGGATGTATTATTCTGATCGCGCTCAAGCAGACGCGCACAAGAACAACGATGGTGCAGGTCCTGGAGATGACTATCAGCAGGGCAGCTGGCAAACATCGCCGAGGACGCCGAGAGCTACGCGGTCCGTGACTGGCACTGGGTCACCAAGTTAAGTAGGAGGCCCATAATTGTTTTTTGCAGGGGTTATCCAGTGATTACGCAACAAGCAGGGCTGGAAAGTGCTCCTGGACTGCTGAACTGAGCGCACTTCATCGGGATGATGCAGCCCATGACCCTTCCTATCAACCACTGGATCGCCGCCCTCGTAGCGTGAAACGATGGGTTCTCGCAGGTGCTCTCAGGACTTGTCGCAGTCACGCTGCACAACCCTCCTGGCCTCCCAATTCAACTCACAGCACCTTTCCCTCCCTCACTCACAAAGTAACCCTGCCCTTCTCCCTGCACATCACAGCAAAACAGCCACAGCACAGCAGCCACCCTCCTTCATTCAGAGCACATCAGTCCTCTCAATTCCACATTTTTTTGCTTTGGAAAGGACCCAGTTGATCAGCTCCTGGTTTGAGGGCTCGTCCTGGAAACTGCAGTCGGAAATGGACAACATGGACTTGGACGTGCTCAATGCACTCAGATATGCTGACTGAGCGCACCTTAGGTGCGAAAAACATCGGGCGTGGGTAAAGGCTCTGTCTTTGTTGCGACACGTGTGGCGAGCTGAGCTCTTGGTCTTGAGGGACAACCGAACGCGCGCTCCCCGAACACCCCAAGCAGCTCCCGCCGACGCGCCCTCGGGCGCCCTCTCCGTCACCCCGGAGGCAATCGCGTCCCACTCGCTCGCGGCCTTGCGCACGAGCGCGTCGCTGGTGGCCGCGGAGCCACTGCTCACGACGACGGACCGCGGGACACTCGTCGCGGGCGGTGCGTTGAAGATGGCCAGCTCGCCCAGCGCCCTGCGCAGGCCCACCAGCACCTCAGAGAGCAGGAGCCTCCGCACTTGCTGTGTATTTTCGCGGATTCAATTGGATTGGGCGAACCAAGCGGGAAATGAACGAACGTGGAGTATCTCGTCTTCTTGGAGCTGTTCCACGTGATCTTGGAGCGGCACGCGGGGTCGACGAGCAGGTTGTAGAGCAGCAACCAGAGCTGCGCCTCTATCTTGGTGACGCGGGCTTCGTCGCCGTCGTTCCACCGCTCGCGCCCGCCGCTCTCGCCCCTGTGGACCCACGGCGGCCGCTCCATCAGCCCCATCAGCAGCGGCAGCACGTCTGCGCCCGCCCAGCCAGCCCCCGCTCGTGTCAGTCGCGGGCCACCGCACAGGCGCCGTACCTTTGTCGTCGAGCAGCGAGTCGAGGAACGAGAGGGGCAGCAGCGACGTGTGGTCCGTCAGGCACCACAGTATCGAGGCTTCCGATGCTGCACCCGAACTCGGCGTGCTTGTGGACAGAGGCTAGGTGCTCCTCGGCCGCCCGCTCGGCCTCGCGCGGATTCAATTGGATTGGGCGAACCAAGCGGGAAATGAACGAACATGGAGTATCTCGTCTTCTTGGAGCTGTTCCACGTGATCTTGGAGCGGCACGCGGGGTCGACGAGCAGGTTGTAGAGCAACCAGAGCTGTGCCTCTATCTTGGTGACGTGGGCCTCGTCGCCGTCGTTCCACCGCTCGCCCCTGTGGACCCACGGCGGCCGCTCCATCAGCCCCATCAGCAGCGGCAGCACGTCTGCGCCCGCCCAGCCAGCCCCCGCTCGTGTCAGTCGCCAGCCACCGCACAGGCGCCATACCTTTGTCGTCGAGCAGCGAGTCGAGGAACGAGAGGGGCAGCAGCGACGTGCGGTCCGTCAGGCACCACAGTATCGAGAGGCTGGCGATACTGCACCCGAACTCGGCGTGCTTGTGGACAGAGGCTAGGTGCTCCTCGGCCGCCCGCTCGGCCTCAGGCCGCGCGTCGCTGGCCATCGGGCGCGAGCCCGTCGTCGTATTGGCCCTCGCGAGGCAGCGCACACAGTAGGTGCGAGTGGCCTTCGAGCGCCACGCACGCGTCGCGGCTGTCCAGGCACACCCACCAGCAGGTTCACGACGACGCTCTCGTGGAACAGCTGCGTGCGCCAAAGAATTACAAAAATGCTATGACCCGTCTAATTGAAGATGATGCCATCTGTACATTTAGGATTCCTAATCAGTCAGCTAATAAAATCAAATGATACAGGAGAGGAAACTCTCATATGCAGACCTATCTGAGTGGTCCTCCAAACAATAAAATGAGAACAACCAGTTGTTCATTTTCATGTGTAACACTCATAGGAAGCCAGAAAGAACAACAGATACAGGTGTAGGACCAGAACGAGAGCATACTCTGAAAGCAGAAGACATTCATTAATGTTTGGAATGTGTCTTATATGAAAAAGATATTGGCATTGTTGCTGTTGCCATAATAAAACAATGTGACTGTGTTATTGATGTTGTAGCCAAGTCTATTCTCTGACATCATATCAACAACAGTATATGCATAGGTACTTCTTCATCTTTATTATGCATGTGGTAATCACAAAAAGAGAAATCTGAAGTGGACACTTATGATCTGCAATAAATTTCATGGAACAAGTCAAGACAATTAACACACAACAGAATCAAGGTAAGTACTGCACAGTGCAAAACACACAGACTTTTTTAATTGACCAAGAAACATATTTATTTCTTTTTTTCTCTTTTGTTTTATATTTATTTGGTTAATACATTATATAAAATATGATATGTTATCATTTCAGATTTTCACAGCAAGAAAAGATGTTCTGATATAAAAATTGTGTTCTGATAGGGTTTGTGCTCAATTTTATATCACGGTTTTTCTCTGCTTCAGTGTGAGACCAGACACAAAATGAACTTTTTTCCTGTGACTGTTCATTTATCAAGTGCCACTATGCCAAATACCCTAGGGTTGCAAATATGTTTGTGCTAAATTAATTCAGATGAGATGGCGTCATACTGTTGGAATCCTATGTCAAGCAGAGAGACGGCCCTTCTTTGACTATTATTTGCACGAAATCGTTTTCTGTGGAAGAGGGAAAGAAGGAAAAGCCCTTCTTTATAACTTCCAACATTTCCCCAACCATACAATCTTCCTTCCTCCCCCCCCGTGGGCCTCCATCTTGAGAGAATACATCCCGAGAGCTGTGGATGCTCTATCGATTCCCGTAAATGGGGACGAGTCCAACAGGTCGTCCCAATCTCTGGCAAAAAGGCAGTGATACTCTGATCTGGAGAACGCAGCCCCAATCGAGACGGCGGGATGCGGTGTATGCCTCACGCCGAGGGGTTTGTTCACACCACCGAGCTCGGGATGTGCTCCCAGCCGACTTCAAGCCGTGATCCGAAAGTCGGCAAAGATGGATAGCAGAATGACAGCGACGAAAGACGAAAGCGGAACCAGCAGATCTGCCGGATGTGCGTTGCGGCGACTCTCCGGTTCGCCACCGACCGCTGCGGGGACCCCTCTGCCCTCCCGTGACCTCTGCGCCCGCACGTTCACCGACGGAGCAATGCGGCGGGGCCGGCATTGCCCGACGGCGTTCCCTCGCGGTGCCGGGCGTTGCTATAAATAGGACAAACCGACAAGAGAATACACTGAGAACGAATCGAGCGAGCCAACCCACGTATCAAGCCGGCATTCTGGTCGTTTTCTCAACCTCCGATACGATTTGCCCCCAAAAATGTCCGCGCGCCCCGGTCTCTTGCGTGCGCGGACAAAATATCTCCGTCAGAACGCAAGAACTTCCTCGTGAGGCGCTTTGGTCACCCCGCAAAGCGCCCCTCCCACCCTCGCACACCACCACGGAGAGCGCCAGGCACATCTTCATCTGGGACCGAGCTAAGAAAGGACCTTGAGAGGTCGCTCCCCCTCCCCCGCAAAATGTGCATCCTCGACGCGTATTCGCCCACCCAGGGCACCGACTTCATCGAGCTCCGCGCCGTCACCGGTGCATACCCGTCCACCCCTCGGTTCCGCCGGCGGAAGCGCCCGCCGTTTCTGAGCCGGTGCGCAATTGCAGACTGCGCGGGAGCTGTCAAGGCCGCCGTGCGCACCGCCGCCGGCGGGCTGGTGGCTGCGGTGAGGTCGATGCAGGCGGCCGTGCCGCACGAGGAGGGTGGGAAGTTCTTCTGGCGCCTCAGGCTGGGGCGCCTCGACGCCGGCTGCGCGCTGCACATCGAGGTGCGCTGCCCTGCACCTCCCGCCCCCCCCCCCTGCTGAGTCAACGCCGGCATACCCCCCGAATTCCTTTCCGGGGAATCCTAACGCCTTCTGAGAAATTTCTCGCCACTGACACCAACACCAATCGGGGCGATCCTCGCAGGTCGCGCAGGACGACTCGGAGGACCGCCTGTGTGTGGAGACTGCCACGCTGGCGGCACCGGTGCGCCAACAAGATCCAGTCCCCCCGCCTCCCGCTTTTCAGAGCGTATTTATAGCGCCGCGCGGCGGGTGACGTCTTCTTTTCCGCGAGATTTCCTCAACCGCCTCTTAAATCAGAGGATCTTTCGCCACGTGTGCTGAGAATCAGAATCTTATCTTCTCCCCCCCCCCTTCGCTCTCCCCCCGCAGAGCGGCGTGCGGCTGATGCGGTTCGCGATCCTCTCGGACCTGCACATCAACCACACGACCGAGATGACCAAGCGCCTGCGCGAGTTCGCCAACGACCTGGCGGCCGACTGCCTGGCCCGCGCCGAGGCCATGGGCGCCGAGCTCATTGTGCTCCCCGGCGACGTCGTCGACACCGAGTCTGCGGCGGATCTCGAGACGGCGCGCGAGGTGCTGTCGCGCGCCACCGTCCCCATCGCCGCGTGCATCGGCAACCACGACGAGCCCGAGTCCTTCCACGCGGCGTTCGGTATCCCCGAGTGCGGCTACTACAGCTTCGACCGTGCCGGGTACAGATTCACAGATTCTCCCCCTGGCCAAGATATTCCCAGGAAAATCAGGGCGGTTGATCAACCTGGGAAAATATCGGGCGATATTCCATTAACCGACAGACAATGCCGAATGCAGGATGCACTTTGTGATGCTGTCGTGCCCCAACGAGTTCTCGGTGGAGCCCGGGTCGGAGCAGTACCGGTGGCTCGAGGCGGACCTCGAGGCGCACGCGCACCTGGACACGTTTGTGTTCTCGCACTACTCGTTTGTGGCGCACCCGTTCTACAAGGGCAACACGGTCATTGTCGACAACGGCCAGCAGTACCTCGTCCACGGCAACGACCTCTGCGAGCTCCTCAAGCGCTTCCCCCGCGTCCGCGCCTGCTTCGCCGGCCACAACAACGTCCCGACGTACATGCAGCGCGACGGCGTGGCCCACCTGCTCTGCGCGCAGCCCATCCAGGGCCCCTGCGGCTTCGACGTGGTCGACGTATACGAGGGGTGAGATATCCCCCGAGATATCGCGATATCTCTATCTCGGTGTCTGACTCGGGTGCCTGCAGGGGGTTCGTGCGCATGGTGCAAGAGATCGACCAGCAGAACCTGCTGGTGGTGGCCAAGAAGAGGGCCGGCGGCGTCCGCTGGTCCGAGCGCGTGCGCCCGGACTGCGAGCGCAACGTCTCGATCTCCTACTAGAATCTAGAAAAAGAGGGCACCAAAATATCCCCCCGTACTGGCGAATACTCGAATACGAGCAGCAGAAGCAGAAGCAAGAAGCAGAAGCAGAGCGGACGGTCGACTACCTCTATGGAACGGACTGCGGCGTGCGTGGCGGAGGGTGGGCCCCTGTGCCGCAGACGCAGGGGCCCGCCCGCCGCGAAAGAAAAACCCCGATAACTCGTCATTGGCGACCTGTTGGTGGGGGACGGAAGACTTGTTGGATCGGGTGTTGTCTGCCCTGCGCTGGATGGACGCCGCTGTGCCGCGGGTTGGATGTTCCTGAGGGCCCTCTGGCGCCCCCCCCAGCACCACGCAGCAGCAGCAGCAGCCCAGCCACCACCACCACCACCACCAGATCGCACACGCCCAGACGATGGTTGGCTCCCGGGTGTGTGGGAGCCAACGCAATGCAACCAACGGACCACTGAAGCAACTTCTTCCCCCCGAGGTGCTGCACTCTGCCTTGCTAACACGCCCCCTTCCGAGCAGGTATCCAGGGACCATCGCCTCGCCGTCAAGAGCATCTCCTGCCTGTTTCCGGTTGGGGGTTTGCCAGCAAAATCAGTTGTGCGTCCACAGAAAGAGCCTGCACTTCTTTCTCTGCGAGTACAGCACAACCACAGATACCGCATCATACAAACAGAGTTTTGCTATGTGCTAGGTCGGGGGAGGCTTTTTCTTGAAGCAGTGCATTGTTATAGCACACTTAAGGCTGGACCAAAGGAAGGAGGGTCTCAGGTCTCAAGTGCGAGCCGCTATGCAATGGCAGAATCGACAGTGAGTAACCGCGCGCATTGCTCCCACTTCCCGCCAGTGTAATCCATCCTAGAGCACCGATGAAAAATGCACGACAGGAGCAGAGGAGCACTCAGTCCTCAAAGCCGAACTCTCGATCGGGAACCTCGTCTCACCCAAAATAACTCGCGGGCCAGGCGAGGATGCCACAACCTTCGCCAACGGGGGCCGTGGATGCACCACCTGAGGGGTGTGGGGGCGGCCTGGTGGGGGCGGTGCACTTGTGTACGACCGACATTGCCAGCCCGATGGAAATCTGCACCAGCCGAGGAGGAAGAGTGCACATACACCCCGATATTGGTGCACTCGAGTTGCACAAACGTCACAGGCCCTCATGCGGTATAAGCGAATCTCTCCCGCTGAGGCTGATTTCACTTGTTCAGTTCGCTTCACTCGCACACACAGCCTTGCGGCCCTGAGCAACACCCGCGACGGTAATGCAGTACAGAGCTCTTGCGTGCCTGGCCCTCGCGAGCCTCGCAGTGTCCCAGCAGGTCGGGACGCAGAAGACCGAGAGCCACCCCTCGCTGTCGACGCTCGAGTGCACGAGCAGCTCCTGCTCCTCGGTCAGCCGCTCCGTCACCGTCGACGCCAACTGGCGCTGGCTCCACAAGACCACAGGCACCGACAACTGCTACACCGGCAACGCCGTGCGCCCTCACCAGCCCAGTCCCCTTTCCTGCCCGCTTCCTTTTTCACTTTTACTTTCTTCTGGGGCACTTAGCAGTTACTCACCGTTACTCACCGCTACTCAACGCAGTGGGCGACGGTCTGCAGCGACCCCGACACCTGCGCCACGAGCTGCGCGCTCGAGGGCGCGGACTACTCGGGCACGTACGGCGTGACGGCCAGCGGGACGAGCCTGACGCTCAAGTTCGTGACCAAGGGCTCGTACTCGACAAACATCGGGTCGCGGCTGTTCCTCATGGCCTCCGAGTCCAAGTACCAGATGTTCAAGCTCATCAACCGCGAGTTCGCCTTCGACGTCGACGTGTCCCAGCTGCCCTGCGGCCTCAACGGCGCCCTGTACTTCAGCGAGATGGCCGAGGACGGGGGCATGGGCGTCGGGAACAACAAGGCGGGCGCCAAGTACGGCACGGGCTACTGCGACGCCCAGTGCCCCCACGACATCAAGTTCATCAACGGCCAGGCCAACGTCATCGACTGGGCGGCCAGCAGCACTGACTCCAACGCCGGCGCGGGCAAGTGGGGGTCGTGCTGTGGGGAGATGGACATCTGGGAGGCCAACTCGATCAGCACGGCGCTGACGCCCCACAACTGCAACTTCAAGGGCCAGAAGCGCTGCGAGAGCGCCAGCACCTGCGGCGACACGTCGGGCGGGTACCGCTACAAGGGCGTCTGCGATAAGGACGGCTGCGACTGGAACCCCTACAGGATGGGCAACACGACGTTCTACGGTCCCAGCATGACCGTCGACACGACGCAGCCGTTCACTGTCGTAACGCAGTTCGTGACGAGCGACGGCACCGACGACGGCGACCTGGTGGAGATCAGGAGGTACTACAAGCAGAACGGCAAGGTCATCCCCAACAGCTACAGCACCTTCTCGACGCTCAAGCAGTACCACTCGATCAGCGACTCGATGTGCAAGGCGCAGAAGTCGCTGTTCGGCGACACCGACGACTTCACCAACAAGGGCGGGCTCAAGAACATCGGGGCGATGCTGAAGCGCGGGATGGTGCTGGTGCTGTCGCTGTGGGACGACCACGACGTGAACATGCT
Source organism: Mastigamoeba balamuthi (assembly GCA_902651635.1). Lineage (NCBI taxonomy): Eukaryota > Evosea > Mastigamoebida > Mastigamoebidae > Mastigamoeba > Mastigamoeba balamuthi. Next base: position 273,510 of record CACRSC010000022.1, read on the forward strand.
GTGGCTGGACTCGAACATGCCGGCGACTGGGAGCGCGTCGACGCCCGGGGTGGCGCGTGGGACGTGCAGCGTGACGTCGGGGAAGCCGACGGACGTGGAGTCGAACTCGCCCAACGCGCAGGTCATCTTCTCGAACATCAAGATCGGCGCGTTTGGGACGACCACCACGGGGGTGCCCGTACCCAGCACGGAGAGCACGCCGCACAGCCCCACTGGCACTGCGGCGTCGTTGGTGGCTGGCGTTGCCGCACTGGGGCTGGCGCAGCTGCTGGCCATTGCTTGAGGTGTCTAAGACTCAATGGAATAGTGGCCATAATGCAATACTACGACCTGGTCTGCTTTCAGTGGCCGGGGGGGGGGGGGGGGACGTGTTGGCGAATAACGAGGAGACTCGACCAAGGGTTTTCCGACCTCCTCAATCTGATTTGCGAGATCCAAGGGCGCAGAGGGGAACACGACTTGCATCAGAGGCAGTGATGTCGCAGAGCGTCTGAGGGGTGTACGTTGGGCGCAACCACATCAGCAACGACAGGTACGTACTGCCGAGTTGGAGCCAGCACCAGGCGCTGTGCTACAAGGTACAGCAGAGCGAGGCCCGCCATGGCCAGGGCCCGCATGGTAGAGCTGATGACTGTCGCCAGCAGCGGTACCGCAGTGCGGTGAGCCTGGGACCACGTGCCACGTGTACGGTAGGATGCTCGTAGCATCCTCGCAGCATTCGCACTGCCGTTCCAGTGGAGACCTAGCAGAGGGTCTTCCCCTGTGCATCTGCTGCGAGCTAATAGAGCAGACAGTATCTGGAGCACCACTCGAATCGGGCAATGATCAATTGAGCACGGGCATCCGTGCATAGTACTCTTCAGAGGGGACACCAGAGGCCCATTGTTGCAAAACACTGCTGTGTCACGAAGAGTGGAGACTGTGTTGCTGCTGGGTGGGAGGTGTTTGATGGTAAACAACCAGAGGGCGGGCAGCACGCGATGAGGGAGTGCACTTCTTGCACGGAGGTCCTTCTCAGATTCAAATCAAATTCAGTTCCACACCACACTAAAAGGAAGAACGGTTCCGGCTCCTCAGCTCGAAGCGGTCCATCCTCGACTCGAAGCGGTCCATCCTCGACTCGAAGCGGTCCATTCTTGTCTCGATACGGTCTATCCTTGTCTCCAGGGCGGAGAGGCGGTTTTCGACACTGGTCTTGAGGTCCAAGACCGTCTGGGTGAGCAGGTAGAGTAGCTCCTCTGTCGTCTGCCGGGGGCTTTAAGTGCAAAGATCATACAGCAAGACCCTGCAACCTTAGGCTCTTTGGCGGTCGCGGGCTCCGCAGGTGCTGCTGCTGCCTGTGGAGGGCCCTGGGGGTCAAATTCGTTCCGGCACATTAATTCTGAGAGAGTAGCTTCGAAAGGGGGCGCACAGCCTGCGCAGCGAGCCTATCAAATGTGTTAGGGCAGATATCAGCGGGGTGAGGTGAACGTACCAGCCCTTGAAGGACTCAACAAGCTTCTTACCCGTTCTTCCGAGCCCTAAGAGTAGGGAGTAGTCACACGCCTTGACTGTAATTCTCGAAATGCTGGAATCCCCGCCAGGATTTTGATATCAACGGGAAATATCTCGGAGTGATTCTTCAAGACAGGAGGTTTCCCATTCCGCTACCATTGAGGGATCGAGTGATTCCTGAATGCTACTATTGCAATCATCCAGCCTGGGCATTCGCAGGTCTTTTGCGCATGCTGCCGACTGTTTTATTTCGAACCAAATTCCGCAATCTGGCTTCAGTTTATTTCACTGTGCGGACTTGGCAGTCTGTGACTGTGACAACACCACTGATGAAAGGATAACGAGCCATAGGCAGAATCAGACACAGCATTCAACTGTGTGCTGCATTTGATTCTCACGAGGGTACGCGCAGCCCAAGTTGGCCATCGCCAGAATTGATACATCGGACTCAGTGACAGGTACGAGGAGGCTCACGTACAACCCAGACCAGTGTCCTGATAGCAGTGGCCTTTACTGTGTTTCACATGGAGAGTAGTAGGTAGGTTGGTGATGCCTCGCGGGGGGGGCAGGTCACCCTCAGCCTTGTTTGTGTCTTCATGCCACAATCGCATGTGCAAGGACCAGCGTGGCAGCGCCCGCCACCAGGGACGCCGCTGATCCAGTGGGGTTGATCGTGCTCTCCTGGGCCGTGCTGGTCGCGGTCTTCTTGCTGCTGGACTTGGTAGTGACCGTCGTGCTGTCGGTGTTGCTCTCGGACGCCGTGCTCACTCCCGTGGTGGTCGTCCCGATCTTGCCGAACTTGATGTTGGAGAAGATGACCTGCGCGTTGGGCGAGTTCGACTCCACGTCCGTCGGCTTCCCCGACGTCACGCTGCACGTCCCGCGCGCCACCCCGGGCGTCGACGCGCTCCCAGTCGCCGGCATGTTCGAGTCCAGCCACAGCATGTTCACGTCGTGGTCGTCCCACAGCGACAGCACCAGCACCATCCCGCGCTTCAGCATCGCCCCGATGTTCGTGAGCCCGCCCTTGTTGGTGAAGTCGTCGGTATCGCCGAACAGCGACTTCTGGGCCACACACATCGCGTCGCTGATCGAGTTGTACTTCGAGAGAGTCGAGTAGGTGCTGTAGCTGTTGGGGATGACCTTGCCGTTCTGCTTGTAGTACCTCCTGATCTCCGTCAGGTCACCGTCGTCGGTGCCGTCGCTCGTCACGAACTGCGTGACAACAGTGAAGGACTGCGTCGTGTCGACGGTCATGCTGGGACCATAGAATGTCTTGTCGCCCATCCTATAAGGGTTCCAGTCGCAGCCGTCCTTGTCGCAGACGCCCTTGTAGCGGTACCCGCCCGACGTGTCGCCGCAGACGCTGGCGCTCTCGCAGCGCTTCTGGCCCTTGAAGTTGCAGTTGTGGGGCGTCAGCGCCGTGCTGATCGAGTTGGCCTCCCAGATGTCCATCTCCCCGCAGCACGACCCCCACTGGCCGGTGCCCGCATTGGAGTCGGTGCTGCTGGCGGTCCAGTTGAGGACGTTGGCCTGGCCGTTGATGAACTTGATGTCGTGGGGGCACTGGGCGTCGCAGTAGCCCGTGCCGTACTTGGCGCCCGCCTTGTTGTTCCCGACGCCCATGCCTCCGTCCTCGGCCATCTCGCTGAAGTACAGGGCGCCGTTGAGGCCGCAGGGCAGCTGAGACACGTCGACGTCGAAGGCGAACTCGCGGTTGATGAGCTTGAACATCTGGTACTTGGACTCGGAGGCCATGAGGAACAGCCGCGACCCGATGTTTGTCGAGTACGAGCCCTTGGTCACGAACTTGAGCGTCAGGCTCGTCCCGCTTGCCGTCACACCGTACGTGCCCGAGTAGTCCGCGCCGTCGAGAGCGCAGCTCGTGGCGCAGGTGTCGGGGTCGCTGCAGACCGACGCCCACTGTCGGAGCACAGCGACTGGTCAGAACAACACGGGCATACGGCGAGCTTTGCGGAGTTGGGACGTGCGGTGTTGCCGGTGTAGCAGTTGTCGGAGGAGCTGGTCTTGTGGAGCCAGCGCCAGTTGGCGTCGACGGTGACGGAGCGGCTGACCGAGGAGCAGGAGCTGCTCGTGCACTCGTACGTCGTCAGCGAGGGATGGCTCTCCGAGGTCAGCGTCCCGGCCTGCTGGGACGCCGCGAGGCCCGCGAGGGCCAGGCACACAAGCGCTCTGTACTGCATGATTCGAGGGGCCAGCGAGGGAGGGGAAGTTACTGTCTTTCGATAGATCCCAACTTAATAACTGAAGTCCGTCTGCTGGGGGGATACTCTTATATGGCCCGTGGGCCTATGACGTGGGTGCACCCCGAGTGCACAAATATCAGTGGTGGTGTCCACTCTTCCTCTGGTGCTGCTCTTCCTGTGCAGTTATCCCTCTGGTAGGCAATGTGGGGTCCACCGGTACACCCGCCCCCACATCTCTCTGGGAGCTCATGGCCACCCGCTGCTGTCGCGTGTGCGGCATGTGCGTGGCTGAGAGGCACGACGGCAACCTTCCCGCGTTTGTGTCGAGAGCACGGAGGCCCCGCTCGTTTGAGTGGTGCTTGATTGAGGCTTTCCCCTTTGGTTCAGTGGTGTGCCCTTTACCATAAACACTCAGTATTCCATCGTGCACACAACCGCGACAACGTGTTGGCACGCCCCGCGGGCAACGGGCACCCCGCGTCGGCCCCCCACGACCGCGGTCGATGCGCGCCGCGGCGTCGCAGGCCATCAGCTCACGAGCGAAGAGCCCTCGTGCCGCTCACAAAGCAAGCAGGGTTGGTGGTATGCTGCCCCAGGGGCGCAAGGGTGACCACCCGCTCGCCCTCCACGCGGGGCTAATGCGGGACTGTCCGCTACGGACGCACACGGGCCACTGGCCTGCACTCACGCTCCCTCTCTGTTGCACCCCTCAGATGCGGCACAATATTCGCACCTGCCACGCTGCAATGCGGGCGGGACAAGTGGCAACGTGGCAGGGCTCCGTGCTCGCGTGCTTGGGGAGGCTGTCACGCTGCTGCCGCCGCCGCAGCAGTACAACACCGAAGGCCCGCAGTAGCACATCAAGCAGCCTGGATCTTACCCGTGCTGTCCGCAGGCCCCGCGTGGTCTATCAATAAGCTGTGGTGCGTTTGCACTGTTGCGTTTGCACGGGGCACTGAGCGCCCTTCCCTACGCCCTCGCGCGGCCCCTGCTCAGTAGTCGGCGGGTATGAGGCCCTCGAAGGTGCCCAGCGTCTGCTTGTTCTGGTCGGCCACTTCGTCCACGTGCGCGATGGCCACGACGCCCAGCGGCCCGCACAGAGGCTCGCGCAGCGCGTTGGTCAGCAGCGAGTCGCCGAACGGCAGCCTCGCGACCTGCTCCTCGTCGCTGAACTGCAGCCTCTTGAGGTCCCTGCACACCGCACGCACTCGACCCGTCAGCCGACCCCACCGCACGCACGCATGCATGCACACGCAGTTCACTGCATCCCACCCGCAGCACAGCCCACCCCGCACCCGCACCACCCCCTCGTTTCGCAACAAAAACGGTGAAGTCGGTCGGCTCTCAACGAAAAACGTGGAGCACCAGAACCCGCGGAGGCAGTTGCACGGCCGGCAGAGCGGAGGGCGGCGAGGGGGAGGCGATACCTGAGGATGGACATGACGGCGGTGACGGACTTCTCGTGGGTGGAGATGGGGAGGTCGACGACGGCGAAGCGGCTGAGGGCCTTGGGGGGCTTGGACTCGGCGTCCTTGCCCTTGTGGCCCACGCGCAGCTGCACCAGCATCGCCAGGCCCGCCCCGGGCTCCCGCCGCGCCACGGCCCCCGCGATCGCGCTCGCGCCCTCCTCTGCCGTCGTCGCCGGCAGCCATTTCAGCGCCGACAGATCCGCGCCCTATTTTTTGTGTTTTCCAAAATTCAATTGTCCGCCGCAGATATCGCAAAATATCGGGGGAATGAGGGAATTGGCCATCGGGAAATCAATCGGGAAATGGCGCGACGCCCGTCGAAGGGGCACGGGGACGGGCGCACAGATCCGCGCCCTTTCTTTCCCCCCAAAACAAAAAAATTCAATTGTCCACCGCAGATACAGCAAATTAGGGAATCAGGGAATCGGCCATATCGGGAAATCGATCTGGAAAATGGCGCGACGCACGTCGAAGGGGCACGGGGGCTCGGCGCCGAGGTCCCTGAGGGCGACCTTGACGGCGCTGCCCGAGATCTCGAAGCAGGCGACGGCGAGCGTGGTGCCCTGCTCGGCCGTGCGGGCGACGAGCAGCTCGACGGCCCTGCGGGAGGCGGCCATCGCCGTCGCCGTGGTCCCCGCGGCCCCGACGGCCACCAGGGCGCCGCCGACGGACGCGGGCATCGCCGAGAGCGGCTCGCACATGAGGCGCTCGAAGACCTCGCTGGCCTCGGCCTGGGGGAAGACAGCGTCGAACACGAACCGCTTGGGCGGCGACGCCCCGATCAGCACAGTGCTCCCCTGCACCTCCACGCCCCTGCCCGTTGGCCCGGTCAGCAGTGGGCCACAACCCCCATCTCTCTCTCCCCCCTCTGTTCTGTCTCTCGCAGTGCCTCACGTACAAACGCAGTGGCCATACAGCGGCCAGCCAACCAAATTACCAGAAAATAGGCACAAGGGCACAAGGGCGCAAAGCTTAATGAAGCAGGCAGTGCTGGGCGCCTCGTTGGTTAGGGCCCTCTCGGGGTTGTTGGCCATGCGAGAGACCGGGGGGGAGAGCGAGAGGGCGTTGCATGGCCTCACACACGCAAACGCAGCGGCCATGCAGCAGACACCAAATTACCAGAAAAATAGACAGGCACAAGGGCGCTTAGCTTAATTCAGGCTAGTGGGGGGAAAAAGAAGGCAAGTGCCTCTGTCGTGACGTGGCATCATGGGGGGAGCGCAGCGTCATCACTTGTGCGGGGTGGGCTCGTTACCAGATAACAGGTGCGTGGCTTAATTTAAGCGGGCGAACGGGCGCGTATTGCCTCTGCGTCACCGCTTGCCAGGCAAAACACGGAAGGAGCAGCAGGGGTGGGAAAACCGGTGCGGGAAGGGGAAGAAAGGGTACCCGGAAGAGGCCTGGGCAAGGAGGCGCGCTGCTGCCCGGACGCGCGGGGTGGGGGCTGTGCTGGACGCGGCCCTCTTGTGGCCCTTGGATCCGCCGTTTCCCATAGGCCTTGCGGGTTTGGGGTTGACCTTTCTTGCTGTGGGAAATCAACGAAATATCTCGGAAGATATTCTCCCCCCTGCCGCACAGGGAACGGGAAAAATCCTCTCACTGCCGGTTGCGTTTTCCCCGACTGGACGCTGATTCGTGCCCCGGACAGCGCGACTCTGTGGCCACGTGAGCGTGCGTCCCGCCCCGCGCTGCGCTCGACTTTTGGCCACCGGGCCGAACCCTGAGGAAATCGCCGTCTTGGGGGCGTCTAATATCTCGGGGGTGCTTTTTTGAACGGGCGATATTCCACGCGGCGCGCGCTCCGGTCTCCCCCCTCGCCTTTCCCCCGCAGGCGCGGAAAAAAGCACCCGCAAGCACCCAGAAAGTTCAACAGAAACCAGCGCGCGCGACTTGCACGACCGCGCCCCAGCCGTCCGCACGGGCCCCAGCGACCCGTCCCACACCTCCCCGCAGCCATGTGTACGCCGCGCTGCCGCCGTTGGGCCCGCGTTATTTTTATAACAGCCCCCGCCCTCCATCTACGGTCTCCCCGGTCTCCCCACTTGCGCAGCAGAGATGCGCGAAAGGTCCGCCAGCCGCTCGTACGCGCTGCTGGGGATGCCCAACTCCCCGCTGGTGGAACAGAGGCGAGCGACCTCCCTCCCCCTCCTCTGCCCGCCGAGATATCCCACCAGAGCTCAAATAGCATTGCGAAAATGAACGCGTGGTGGAAAATATTATGCGCGCGCGCGGGTTCGATCGTGCGTTCCGCGCGCCCCTCCTCCTCCTGCTCGCCGTGCAGCCAGCGGAGGTCGGCGTCCGCCGCGGCGGGGCTGGTGCGGCAGGACTTCCGCGAGGAGACGCGCAAGGTGTGGTCGCGGCCCATCGAGCGGCTTCCCATCGCGATCGACCTGCCGCGCCTCGCGGCCCACGTGCACATTGTCGACGCGCGCCAGACGCCGGAATCGGCGCCGGCGCGCGATAATATCCCCGATGAATCTGGCGCCAAGCCCTGCGCCTACGACCACGTCCTGCGCGTGCTGCTGGGGATCGCACGCTCGGTCGAGGGCGAGGAGAGGGCCAACGCCATCCGCGAGCAGTACGGTGCGCGCGCCAGTCAATTGACTCGGACTCCGGGGGGCGATTTGGCGCGGGGGGGCCCCGCAATTGATACCAACCGCCGATATCTTTCCCGTGCAGAGAAATCAATCATGCGGGACGCGGACTTATCGATTCAGAAGTCGGCAATCACCAACCTCATCGTTGTACGCTGCTTGGGCGCGCTTGCGGGGGAGGGTTGCCCCCCCCCCCCGTGGTGTAGCTGCCGCGCGTGGCGCTCAAACTCGCTTCCCTTGTCTGCGCAGAACACAATCGGGCCGAGCACGAAGACGGCGTCGCTGCTGCGGGCCGTCAACCAGGCGATCGTTGCGCCCAGCGCCATCGAGCTGCGCATGTTCCTGCTGCCCGGCATACAGATGAAAGACTCCCGTACGCTCCAGGAGGGCGCCGCCCACGCCATCAGTGCCCGGTGGACCTTTGCCGCAGCTGACCCAGTTTGCATTCCCCCTCTCCCCCTTTGCCTCTCCCCCGGCCTACGCCTGGCACCAGCAGAGAAGAACCCGTGGGAGGTGATCATACGCGTGGGCGAGGACAAGGTCGAGGTGTCGCACCTGCGCAAGCAGTGCCACTTTGACACGCGACAAACACAGTGCGCCTTCGAGTTCACGTGGGAGGTATCCATGGTGCAGGCGTCTCTCCCCCACTGCCCTCTTGGCCGGTTCTCCAGCGGTTTTTGAACGGCTCTCTTGGCAGGAGTTCGACACGGAGCTGCGAGAGATCGCCAAGGTGAACCTGTGGCTGCTGAGGTTCTCGTTCGGTCCCGAGACGAGCGAGGAGAAGCGGCGCGACCTGACGGCGGCGTTCCAGCCGCTGGTGAGCAAGCACGCGGACGAGCGCAACACGGCCCTCGGGTCCATCGTGGCCATCGACCCCAGCTGAGGCCCCGCCCCTGGGGGGAGCGGGAAAAGATGACCCATCCCCCCCCCTTGCTGGAAAGATAAGGTGTGTGGCTTCTTGCTTTACGGACTCATGTCCCCCCTCCGCTCCTCATCCCCCGTTGCGAAATACTCACATCGCCCGCCCTCTTGTGTTTTCTCCTGCCTAGCCCTGTTACGAACAGCACGCAACAACACAGCTTCCGGTATTGTTTTTTTTACTGCGGTGCTGCGGTGTCGCGGTGTTGCATTTGATTATCTTCGTTGATTCGGAACCAGCTGGAATCTCCTTGTGATGTCAGAATTCTCAGAACTCTGTCCACTTTGTTGGTGCAATTGAATATGAACACTCGGACACTGTGTTTCTCGCTGCTCGTGGCCCTGCCTGTGCTCGCGGGAGGCTGCTCCAACCTGCTCAGCGCCCAGCTCGTCTACACCTCCGCCACATGGGGCGCCGACTACAACTGGGGGTTCATCGTGACGCCGACGCCCCCGGGACCCGAGTGCACACAACTGACCCAGTGGAACTGGTTCTCCCGCACGGCCGAGTTCTCTCTGTACTACAACGCCGCCAAGGGGAGCGCCGTGGTCAAGGGCCTCGCCATCGTCGTCAACGGCGACCCCGACAGGAGCGCCAGGGTGTCCTCTGTGGAGATCATGCTGGGGGCCCGTAAGGCGTCTTCGAACTGTTCAGTACTGGATTCCGAGAATTATCCAGGAATTTTCTCACGTGGTTTCCCAGTGGCCGAGGACCATCCCCCGCATGTCGCGGGTCGTCTGCCAGTACCAGGCCCGTGTGCCCCTGAAGCAGGGCTCGGCGTTCCCCTCGGCGGTCTCTCTGAATGTCACGGCCCCTCAGTTCTGTCCTGTGACATCGAGCGTTCCTGTCCAGTACATCATTGTGAGCAGTGGCCGGTGTTTCAACCCCCCCGTGTGACAATTGCTCTGCACTAGAACTCGACCTGCGGGTACCTGTATGCCGGCGACCCCCCGGCGGAGAGCATACGGCAGTACTGCGTGCAGGACTACCACGGGGTGATCAGGGATAGGGAGGCCATGTCCGACGACCCCCAGTGCGGGGACACCACGTACTCGCGCAGCTACGTGCTGAAGTTCCCCGACGACCCGGCGGACAATAAGAAGCGCAAGGCCACGTGGTGTGCCCACAAGACTTGCTGAAGTCTCAGTTCATTCTGAATTGGATTGCTGAAAGCAATTGCGACTTGCGGCCACATCTAATCTCGTCTGCTTGCTGTTTTCCCAACGCACTCGAGGTGTTTCCATTTTCCCACTGCGCATACCCATGCAAGCAGATGGTGATGCGCAGGGAGGCGCAAGAAGGCACAGGAGCGGGCCGGATGAGGGGTGTTGACTCCAAAATGTTCAAGGCCAAGATGTGTGTCTCATTGTTTCAGGATCGCCTCTACAGCCCTACACAATCCAATCTGGCTCTGGCGAATTTTTCTGTGGGTCAAGATGTATGGGGAGCTGGCCATTAAATGGGCTGCCTGAGATGAAATGATACAAATGTGCCCCCAGAGTGAAAAGTCGTGAGAAAGCCATGCCTCTGACTTAGTCGCAGCATAACGACGTCATTTGCCCTCATAATTTTCGACTTCCAAGCAGCTGGCCCGAGATTTTGGCTGGAGGGAAAAATCACTTCCCCAGCGCCTCAGAAATGAGTTGGCTTTTTGGGCCAAGATGGAAAAGTTTTATATCTATACATTATGTATCAAAATGACGTAGAGACAGTAAAGTGGTTAAACAATGGCAATGTTAGTATTGAGGAAGAAATAAATTATATGTTATGTATATGGTACATAATACTGCATGTATAATTGAGTAGATGATTATATGCTGAATGAAGTAGTAGATGTGTTGCACATGAATTGTATACAGTAGTAAATTGATAAATTGGTAAGACCAATGGACCCCAGACTTCACCATGGCCTATTGCGCATCACCAGTGCTCTACTTCCTGCATGACACTGCCAGGAAGCTGGTCAGGCCTGTGAACATCGACGAGCTGTGAGCACGTGCTGCACACCAGCAGATGCGTGCTCGTGTTGCACATTGCATGCCCCCAAATTTCGTTCACAGTGGGAAAGGCCTATTGCCCTGCCTTGCCGACTTCGCCCCAAGTCAAACGACCCTTGTTCATCAAAATCGACCACGGCACTGCTGAGAACGGCCCTTCGCCTCAGCCCCTCCCGAAATTTGCAGCCACGTCACGTTTATATATGTATATGTGACGTTTTATGATATCTCGGCGCCGAAATAGCAAGGCCGTTGACTGGCATTGACTGCCGTGTTGTGATGGCGATAAGTTTGTCCTGACAAATATGTCGGACATATAGAAGTGACGTAATCAAAGGAGGGCCTTCGGAGAGGAACGGGAGTCTTCTGGCTTAGCACTCGTCGGGCAAGAGACAACATAGATTCGAGGCTTTTGGCGTTGTGTGTGAGGGGTAGGGGGAGGGCTCTCTCGAGCATGCCACGGGCAGAGTAACGCCAGCACGAAGGCCTTCATTGCAGTCCAGTGCGGCCCCTGTTGGCCCGAAATGGGGATGAAATCGTGTTTGAATGGAACGCGTAGGACGGGTGTGGGCGAAACTCGAAACTCGTGTGAGCAATGTGCTTGCCACTACTTCGGGCACAGTGCGGCCTGCTCTGCCAGCGTCGCTGCGATTGCCCCGGGAATCCCCCAGCGCTCAAGCGACTCCTGCTTCTGCGCGGCCAGGGTCCCAACGTCTTCAACCTCGTTGTCCTCCACCAGCATCTTCCTCCACCGCTCCAGCTTGTTCGGGTCCTTCTTCGGGAATACCGCCCGCAGCCACTCCAGGTCGATCTTCGTCTCGGGGTTCGCGAAAAGGGGGTTGGCTGCCGCAGGGGCGGCAGGCGGGGCTCCGGAATCCCTGTGGGTTTGCGTGTTGTGTGAGAGGCTCTCGCTTGCCCGCCAGAAAAAGGAGGAAGCGGACGGACAGTGTGCTGGTTGCCGCTGTGCTCCCCGCAGCAACTGCATCGAACGCCTGTGCCAGCCCCTTGGGTGCCTTGGGGGAAACTTGTGCAGCAAGGACGTCAGTTTGGTCGCTCTGCGAGAGAAAAACATGTGCTGTGCGCACAGTTGATCACTTGGCCGAACTGGTACGAGATCAGGGCGTTGCAGCGCTTGACATCGTTTGGGCTCTCGAAATACTTGGTCAGCTGCTCGAGTTGCATGCGGCCAAAGAGCTCCTCCATGGCCTCCTTGCCGAGCACGACGAGCTCGCAGTTCTGCGGAATCGTAAGCGCCACATCGCCGGTTCCCCTGAGCTCCCTAGTGTGGAGGGTTGTTCCGTCTCGGCTCTGGCGGGGGGGGGGGACGTCACAAAGTGGCGCAAGAGACGAAACTGGTGGTGCAGCTACCTTTGACTTGTACCACGTCCCAGGGCCCAAGGAAAGGCTCCCGTGCCTCAGAACGCTCTCGACCGACTTGGTGAGCCGAGTGGAGACAATGAAGAGCACGATGCGGCGCTGGGCCAGCGCCTCGCTCTCGGACGCGCGCGCAGCAACCAGCGTCTTGGAGATCTCCTCTCGGATGACCTTGAAGCTCGTGCCGTTGCCCTTGGCCCCCTGCAAGTTCTTGAGCGCGAACAGAGCCCACGGAGCCGACAGGTCGGAGACGTCGAGGTCGTGCCCGACAGAGTTGTCGAACGGCACTCCGATCGTGCGCGTGGAGAGACGCCCCTCCGAGAAGGGCCCCCAGTCTGCGGTGCTGAAGTTGTGCACGCGGCCGTCCTCGGGCGTCGACGGCTTTCCCTTGGGCACGCCGCTGTGGAACGAAGGGGTCGGCACGATCGCGAAGTTGCCCTCCGCGCTCGTCCTTTTGATGACCTTCTCCTTGAACGACTCCGACCTGCTGAACGCGCCCACGGCGCTGTAGTTCTCCTTCGAGCGCAGCTTGATCGACAGCGTCTGCGCGAGCATCAAGACCAGCACGTGGCCGCGGTCCAGCACCGCCGGGAACCGCGAGACGTACTGCATGAGCCCGGCCATGCTCGACACGACGCCGTCGCCGCACGACGACAGCCAGTCCGCTGTGAACTTGGGGAAGACGAACGCGAACTCCGAGCCGACCGACTTGATGTGCACGCCGAGCTGCGAGATGAGGTCCAGGATCGGGCGGTTCCCGCCGTCCGGGAGCTGCACCACGAGGTTTCCGTCGAAGGTTGTCCCCGTGATGTCTGTGTGCAGGGGGGGGGGGTTTGGAGCAGTCAGTGTCTGAAAACCGGTTCACGGCTTCTTCAGCCGCAGCATGCACAGAGGAGGAGGGCTGTCGCGTAGGCTGCACGGAGGCCGCTGTCCTCCGGCAGCGTAGCCACGGGGGCTGAGGTGTCGGCGATGATCCTGCGGCTGACGTAGCCCTCCATGACGTCGTTGATGGGGCCGCGGATCTCCTCGTCTCTTGCGGTCAGGAGGGCCTCGAACGTCCTCTTGACGAGCCTGCCGATGCCGCCGCTGTACTCGAACACGACGGCTGCAACGTTCTCGGGGGAGGTGCGCAGGCGAAGCGACATCTCGTCGGCGAGCAGCTTGTCGCTGCCGAAGCAGGGCGTGTGCCGCTGGACTTGCACAATGTCTGCGGGCTCGAGTCGGAGAGAGGACAATTGAGAGATTGGTGACGTGACGACGACACCGAGGCGAAAGAGGGTGTGAGCGTGCCTGCAGTGGGCCCATGGCGAGCAAGACGAGCCTCACAGGAGAGACTGTCATGCCGACGGCGAGTTGAGCAAGTGTGGCAGACTTGCCTGCGCAGAACACGAAGACGTTCTGGAGTGCGCAGGTAAGAAACACGTCGGAAGCGATTTGGTGACCGGACCTGAAGCCGAAGGAAGAGCTTGATCGCATCCAGGATGACGAGGTGAGGCTGCCTCTCCGAGAACTCTGCGAAGGCCTTCGTGTGCTGCTCTCCCCAGCCGATCTCGTCGAAGAAGAAGAACCACGAGCCCGCGTGACCCGTTTTCTCTTCGATGCTCTGCGACAAGACAAACAACAAAGTCAGCTGCGAACTGGTCGCTCGCCCGGGCTCCAACCTTGACAAGGCGCGCCGGTTCGAAGGAAACCTCCTCCTCGCTGCAGCCGGTCGCCGAGAGGAAGATCAGGCGGTACAGCGCCTCCTTGAACGTGGACTTTGTCGGCCAGACGATGTTCTCGAGGTCGACGACGACAGTGCGGGCGTTGGCGTACTCTGCGACGAGCTCCCGAGTCCACGAGCGCGGCTGGTGCAGGCGGAGCTCTCGCAGGTTGGCGCGGTCGTGCTCCCGCGGAGTGTCGTCCGGAGGGTTGAGCAGAGCTCCAGTGATCGGTCCGCCGCGCTCCAAGTCGTCGCGCAGGAGCGGGATGGCGTGCTCGCCGAAGAAGGTCTTGCCGGCGCCGAACATCTGGGACGAGTACAGGAGGTACGGCTTCTCGCTGGCGGCGATGCTGCGGTTGGCGAGCGCCGTGCGAACGAGGATCTCGACCTCGAGCTCGCGGTCGACCGGGTGCAAGCTCAGGTCCGGCGCGCTCTTTCCCGCCGGCGACTGGAGAAGCAAACGGGGTGAGGTTTGTGAGGTGCGCGATGTCGAACCGCTGGACGTGCCTTAGGAACAACGCGAGGGGGTTGCCTCTGCTTCTGCTCGCCTGCCTCCGCCGGCGCTGAAGTTTGAAGTCGAAGGTGTCCAAAAAAGTGTGTCTCTGGAAAAAGGGGGCGCGGGCTACGGCGCGGTGGGTGGGGGACGGATACCTTGGCCAGCGGCATTTCTCGGTTTCTTGCTTTGTTGCTTCTCCATCTCGCCCTCCGCGGCTCTCTTCATGAAGCATCAAAATGATGTGAACTAGTAATAGGAGAGAGATCAGAGCAATAAAGCTCTATGTTTCTGGGTGCAGGGAGAGCGACGTCATTCGCCGGGGCGGGAGTCAATTGAACAGGGGGAATCCTGACGCAGGTCCAGTAGGATTTTTTCCGCTGACGTCCTTGCTCTCGCAGATTTGACCGTGACATTCGGCAGACCTTAGGCGAGGACGCCGTACTCGCCACTTGTCGAGCTTGGATGACTCGGCTCGTTGGACTTGAAGCGTCTAGGTACTCGGGGTCATGGCCGGTCTCTGATTTTCACCAAAACAACTGGCGAAGATTTTCACATGACTGTCACAGTTGGTGAAAATCTGGGCCCCAGCGCTCTGAAAAAAATCCGTAGCCCCCCCTTCAGGGTAGGAAAAAGATGGGCGGCGTTTCGTTGGACTGCAGTGAAGAGGCCGAACGGAAGTGTGCTGAGGGTTGCAGGCGTGGTTGCAATAACCACAAACAAGCTGGGGCCTCGGTGCTCCAAAAATAGATCTTGAGAGAAACGTGGGGAAAACAGGATGTGGACCGAGGCGGACAGCAGGAGGAGGGGCACGAAGGAGAAGAACGAATAGCGTGTTTGGTACATAGTACAGAGTGGCATGTTTGGAGTGAGGCAGCGGGCGCTGGGGCTAGTGATCATTTTCTGCAAGGACTGGCATCATTGTTGGGGTTGAGCACACCAATGGAGCAAGCAAGGGGGAGGACGGCAGGAGCAGGGGCTTGCGGGAAATTGATGACCAGGTTGATGGAGTGCTGAGCACAGCATGCACCATACTGGAGCCATACCATAGGCCAGATGGGATCAGGTGACACAAAGTTACCACTCTGCTCCTGCGAAAATGTTCTTGTCTGAATGAAATGAATCTTTGGAATTGGATTTACCTCTACTTGAGATACAACAATATGAAGTTACTTTTCAGGAATTTGGATTTTGTGGTTGATAATTTGGTCTTTTGTACCACCTGGGATGATCTGTGTGAGTAATGCCAGAGCACTCACAACAAGAAAGACAAAGAAACACACCTCTTGGGGCTGGAGGAGACTGATCAGGGTGTCAGATGTGACAGTTTATTTCAAAGAAGCAGAGGCAGGAGCTGACTAAGGCAATCTGGCATGGCTGAGTTGTGGGCAGATTTCTCCCACTGGTCTAAAAATAACTTCCAAAGGCATCAGCTCAGTCCTGGCCCCCCTGGGGTTCTTTTAGCTCTATAGACCTGTAGAGGCCACGTCCTCTACAGGTCTATAGAGCTAAAGAACCCCCCAGGGGGGCCTACAAAAAGTTGATGCCTTTTTGCCAGGATTATTTTTGCTGAATCAGAGTGGTAATGTACTGAACAAGAAAGCAATTAAGGCAGAAGTCGGTACTGCAGTCACGTGCAGAGTGTGCACCATTACGAGTTGTGCCTGTGGCCCAGCTGAACTGGTGTGAATGTCAAGAGAATGGGAATGAGGGTGTTAACACACAACTTCTTAAACAGACAGTTATCAGTTTTGAGGTTGGCTGAGCTGAATGCAACAAGACTATGAGAGAAAGGGCCAGACTAGGGCTGCCGATGAGTATACTTGTTCGAGTACTTGTACTCAGAGACAAAAAGTGGAATGAATACTCGTTACTACTCGTAACTACTTGTCATTTGAATTGAATCTGGAAATGCCAATTGTATCTGATAACCCACAGATTTTCCTGATGTTGGCAGTTTTTGAGTCTCTTTTACTCCAGACCAATGGTGCAACAGTCTCTTCCCCCCACCGATGGGCTGCTTCAAGCACCTCCTCTTGCTCTTGCTGCTGCTTCACCACCTCTAGCAGCCATCCACACTCCCACTCTACCTACAAGGTGTGAGATTAACCCTTTTTGGCCTTACTGGTGTCTTCCTTCCTGTGTGTATCTACCCTCGTATGTTCTACATTGTCCTGGCATGTTCTACATTGTCCTGGCCATGCTGCCTGTGTTCTATGACGTCCTGACCATGCTGCACATGCCCAACATCATCGTGAACATGCTGTGCATGTTCTTCATCGTCCTGGCCATGCTGCCCATGCCCAACGTTGTCCTGGACGTGCTGCACGTGTTCTACGTCGTCCTGGCCATGCTGCCCGTATTCTACATCGTCCTGGCTGTGCTGCACATGCCCAACGTCGTCTTGGCCATGCTGCCTGCGTTCTATGTCGTCCTGGATGTGCTGCACATGCCCAACATCGTCCTGGATGTGCTGCACGTGTTCTACATTGTCCTGGCCATGTTGCACATGCCCAATGTGTCTTGGCCATGTTGTGCATGCTCACTGTCATCCTGGTTGTGTTGCATGTGGTTTGTCCTGGGTGTGCAATGCTGTGTTGGCATGTTGCATACCATCCTGGACATCTGGAAATGCTGTGCCATACAGAACCCAACGTTCAGACCCAATGCTGATTGCTGGGGCAGTTTTTGTACCCCATCCAAAGTGGAATGAGCCTCGTGCATCAGTAGCCTACAAGGAGTTCGTGTTTTTCCAAGCATCAGGAGACGAGGTATGTTTGTTTCTGAGTGCACTACATGATACTGACACAAGACAGTTGTGGCTGTGGAACGGGTTTTTTAAGCAGTGCGGGAAGTGCATCACACTTTCAGCAGACAACAAAAGCAAGAAGCACATCAAGAAAGAGAGATTGCCAGCAGCAACAAGCTCCACAATCATACAGTTCAACTCCTATGAATACTGGTAAATGGAAGTGAAATGTGTGTGGCACCTCTTACTTGAGAGGGTTGAAAACGCTTTGAAGTGTTCACTGTTGATGGTCTGGTGTTGTTGTGTGTGTCGCGAGGTGTTTGGTGAGGTTGCTTGGAGAGATCATGTTTGTCAAGCTTCCTGAATTCCAGTGCCTGATTGACTACCTAAGTCGCAAGGAGGTGAAATGTAACACTGTTTCGTTTTCTCTGACAGTTATTTGGTAGTTGACCTCAATGGCAACAGAAACCTTCAAGAAGAAGCTTAGAATCATGTGAAACAAACGTGCAGAACCGCTTCCTGCATGTCCATCACACTGCAGTTGGTTTACCAGCATCAGTGGTGTTTTGGCCAGCAATACCATGTAATCTGCATAAGCTAGTACCCCCTGCTTGGGGCTGTGGATGTCTAGAGCATCAGGGTGTGTTTCTATTTGGTATAAGTGGGGATTAGTGGCGAGGTTGAAGAGCATGCAGGAGAGGGGGTCCTGGTGAATTGAGTCGTATGCCCACCCAAATCTCTATTCCCGAATTCCAACATCACATACCTACCATATGTACAACATACAACTTAAATCCTGTTTTTTCTGATATCAGACAGAATTTTTTTTGCTGGAGCAGAGTGGTACTGCTGAGCCATAGCCTGGATGCTGATGATGCATTCAAAGACATGGCTGAAGATGTTGCCAAAGGTTATGTATTTCAAGGTAGGTAACTCACTGAACTTGTACTGGGCATTGATCTGGCTGAGGGACATGCTGGGAGGCAGCTTCTCAGTGTGACCAGTGCTGGCCTT